>CP092882.1:4110594-4275952 GCA_030710605.1 Cordylochernes scorpioides | reverse complement strand
ACAACAATGATAAATTTACATTTTTCACAGATAGATGACGTTGTAAATCACACATTTACATTTTATAATCAAAATACTGATCAAACAAACAAACCAATTCTATAATCCAATATGAGGATTTTATTATCAAAAGATTCATTTATGGATTGTTCTATTTTTAAAACATTTACACAGATTTTTTTTAAAAGAAAGGCGACAGAAAAAAAAACAGCAATAAAAGATCAATAAATCGAAATAAAAAAAAACAATCTTCTGTATAGATTAGAGGTTGTGAAAGAACATCCACCAATCAGCGTTCACCAATCATTATTTACATATCCCCCTCCCTCTATGATGCAAATTTATTAATTTCCTAACGATCCAAGCCGATACACTTGCCATTCGAACGTCAAAAATAATCAATTAAAAAGGTATTATACAGTCACGCTTGAGAAATTTTCGGGATTTACAAAAAGTTTAACTTTTTTTTTAAATAATAAGTGTATTCAGAATTTTTATTAATAAAATATGCATGCAAATATGTCTTTCCTTTCCTTCGCCAGCGAAATATTAATAAGTTTGGAAGAAACATGTTCAGATATTATATAGATTTATTGATTTATTAAGAAAATGGTTTGGCCAAATTTCAGGGAACAAGCTAAATCAACGTTTAGTTGATTTCTGTTCCACTAGATGACGCTCATGTGCTCGAAACGAACGCGTTTCGGGCTGTTGGCCCTCGTCAGCATGGTGCAGGCTGTATCTCTACGACCAAAAATTAGGTCCCAGAGGCTTCCTGAGAAATCAAGAAATGGGTATTTAAGGCTAAGTTTGTGTAGATACGCTGTTAATGTGCAAAAAAATAAAAATAATTTAAAAATAGAAACATGTTCAGGTGAGCAGTCAGGTTATGCTTTTTTTTTTTAATATCAACACCTGACCTTTTTATATATATTATTTTCATATATATATTATTACAGCCGTCATAGACTCATGTAAATATTTTCATTAATAATTTAACTTATTAGACAAATCAAGGTTGATTTCTATATACCTTTGTTAACATTGTGGAGCCAGCGGCGCTAGCGTGGTCACGTGACCTTGCACCGGCGTTCTTCATTATTCTTTTTGTAAACCTTACCAAAAAAAAAAGCGTTAGATTTTTGATGCGAACTCGTTCTGGTTTATTCTACGGTACAATGGAAACTGCTGAACAAAAACCCATCTACATCTCAAGGTGTAACAATATATATATATGTGGTATAATAATAAGGTGGGGAAAGAGAAATAAGGACACCACAAGTTGGAGAAGGAACCCCAGGCAACCAGCGAGAGAGGGGGGGAGAGACGGGCCCGGCAACAGCCAGGCGGCCGTTCTTGACGCCCACAATTCCCCTGTCTTAATAGTCCCGAGAACACACGGGCCCCTCTGGTCGCCCCTTGGAATGTCGCTGGTGTCTTAAATGACCGGACTTTAGCTGCCCGTCTCTCTCTCTGGGTTGACTGTATAGGTTTGCTTTATTATTCCAGGAAGAGTATATATTATGACATATGTATGACATAATAAAAATATGATTTTTATTATTCATTAATATAATTATAATTTAAATAATCATAGAATTAACACAGAGTTAATTTTTTAAAATCCTTAACAAAAGGAGTACAACCCAAGATGTTTTTTTTTGTATATACTTAGAATATCATATAGAATTGTATGTATGAAAACTGTTTGTTCTTAAAAATATAATCATTAAAATAAATTCAATTTTGGATATAAAGTTATCGTTTCAATTCAATCCACGACTGCATGAATGAATTGGTAACGTACCTAAAATACATCTTTTTTTTACGACATCTTTATTAATAGTCGACAGGATGTATTTTAACCCTGTGCGAGAAGAATTCCAATAGATTTCAAAGCCATATATTGCAACTAAGATATTTGGGAAAAGATATAGATAAAAGAATAGCAATTATGGAAGTCGAAACTTTAATTAAGAAATTAAAAAGGATAAAAAAAAGTATAAAAGGCATTGAAGAAAATATCGAATCCATTGTGTCTATGGTAGATGTAAATGCAACGAAATGCAAACTAGAGTATGCAAATAATGATTTGATGAAAATGAGTGATATTTTCTTGCAGAAACTTGAGGATGAGGATTTGAATGACGAAGTGGAAAATTGCATAGATAAGTGTATAAGATTAAAGTGTGAATTGGATTTAAGGCATAATGGGCAAGAAACATCTGAGAAAGGGGTAAATTTACATGTTAAAATGCCTAAACTTGAATTGCCAACTTTCGATGGTAGATTAGAATCATGGCTTTCATTTAAGGATCTATTTTTTTCTGCGGTTGGTTCTAACTCACAAATACCTAATATTGAAAAGTTACAATATTTAAAAGGCCAACTGAGAGGCGAAGCCCTAAGACTGGTCAACGCATTTCCAATTACAGCCGATAATTATGTTGAGGTTTGGCAAACCTTATTAACAAGATATGATAATCCAAAGGATCTGATTTTCACCCAAATAGATAATGCATTAAGATTACCAAAGTTAGCCGATGACAACCATAAGTCAATGTTTAAACTTCTAGATAGTTGCAACGAGATAGTAAGAACAGTGAAGGTATTAGGTTACCAAATCGATAGTTTATCTGATGTGTTTCTCGTCAAGATCATACAAGATAAGCTTGATAAAACCACAAGAAAACAGTGGGAATTGCAGAACAACCCAAGGGTTGTGCCTTCAAGTAAGGATTTAATGGAATTTCTAGAAATTCACGCAAAAAGCTTGCAGAATTTGCCAAATAAAGATGCAAATGTGGAGGAGTCATCTATTAAAAGGGAAACAGCCCCAAGAATGGAAGTACAACAAAAGCAATGGGGACATCCAGGAAGAAGCCCTATGGACTATAGTTCTAAAAGACGCCCCTGCCGAATTTGCCTAAACAGGGGACATGCCGGACGCTTCCATCCTGAGAATAGGTGCTGGTTTCGGGAGAAGGCCGTACAAGCCTCCCCAGCTGCAAGCTTCATGTCCGTGCCGTCTCGATCCATGGATACCTTGACGCAGACAGCAGCCCCTTCGAGCGAATGCCGACCAGCTCCCCTTCAACACTCCTGACGCCAAGGTCTGTATATAAATCTAAATATGAACAATAACAGTATTGTAGCTCTCATAGATACTGGCTGTACCTTCTCGATAATTCCTCAACACATGTTAGATAAGATTCAACCAAACTATGTTGCTTTTGATAATTTACCTCTTATTAAACAGACATCCGGTATGCTAAATATAAATTCAAAAATTAATGTTAATACAACTATAGGATTTATTACTAGAGATATTGATTTTTATTCCTCTGATATTAATTTGCCATATGTATTGCTTTCTTTACACCATATAAGATTATTTAAATTAGACATTGATTTTCAAAGTTTTACAATTACTCAATTTGGTAGAATTCTTAATGTTAATTACCATAACCCTAATAATAATAATTATACACATCATAATGTAATTCCTTTATTTAAATCTATTATTCCTCCTAATGAAAATGATTTTAGAAATTTTAATAGTGTAGAATTTGATGAAAAACTTTCACCATATGAAAAATCTGATTTAATTAAATTAATTAAGGAAAATAAAGAAGCTGATTTTCTCAGCAGATACCCCATAGCCCATTTTGTTTATGGACCACTACAACAGATGCCAATAGCTACACACCCAAATCATATTTTTTCTTTAGACACAATGGGAGGCTTACATAATTATGGGACAACCAAACACAGTATCCATATGATAGTAGATCATCACAGTAGATTCCTTTGGACCTTTCCTACAAAATCTGTATCCACTGATTCATATATAACTTGTTTAAAAAAATTATTCCAAATTAACAAACCTGAAATATTAATAACTGACAGAAATGCAGCTTTTCTTAGCAATAAATTTAAACAATTTTTAGGAAAAAATAATGTTAAGCATCTACTCACCAGTGCCCATCACCCAGAAACAAATGCAAAAGTAGAAAGATTAAATTCCACTATCATAAATAGGTTAAGATGTGAATATAATCATAATTTAAAGATCCCTTGGACAAAATATATTCCTAATATTACTGAAAGTTATAATGATACAGTACATACTATAACAGGCTTTACACCTAGGTTCTTATACTATGGAATACAACCACAGTATATAGAACATGACACAGAAACACATACACCAATAGAAAAAGCAAGAAAATTAACCAATGAAAGAACCATAAATAAACCCATTTTACCTCAAAGAAAACAAACAGAAATTATACACTCAAATAAACTTAAATTATTTTACCCGGAATCAGATTTTTTACTTCAAAATAGCACTAATTTAGAAAATGACTTAATAGTAAACCAAATTTCTAACACAAAGTTAATAGATATTGATGATAAACCATGTTTTTTACAGAAAGGCCATATTTTGGATATGGACAATGGAGAAAAAATATCAACCCCAATTCTTTTGCCTACACACATAACTTAATGTCACTTCAAATATCTCTTTATAATCATTTAATTACTCATCCATTTTATTGAAAAATACTTTTATATATTATTTACATGCATTTAAATGTTTATATTTTAGGAAAAACTCATTTTAAATTATATTTGTGTAAAGATAATCATTTCTACTGCCATTTAATATCTTGAAATACAGCAGGCATAACGACATAATTATTCATATTTTAAATACCTTTTTTGGCTTCATATAAATTTTTATATTAATCTATCATTATTATTTCTTATATATAGTTTTATTTTAATTTCATATTTATATAAATTATTTATAAACAAACTTTCTTTTGTTTATTTTGAAAAAATATAGACATTGATTTTTATTGTTTAATTTGTAATTATTTTATAGACATTTTGATTTCGTTTAATTAATTATTTTTGTAATAGCCATTTTTATTTTCAAATTTTAACTTTTTTAAAATCTTTTTCACAGGGGGGAAATATTATATAATCTAAAAATGCAAATATTTTATTTTATTTTAAAAACATACCACTTTTAATTAATGTTGTTGTAAATATTTTACATTTTGATTTTATTTGTTGAGAAATTCACTCATATGATTCTATATATTTTTCCCTCACAAATTTTATATGGAACATTTCATATTCGAACATTCTTTTTTTTTTTTTTAATGTAAATAATAAAACTTCATGTGTAAATATTTTTCATTATGTGGAAGTAAATAACCCATTATTTTATGTTTTTATTCTGATCAAACCAAATAAATGTGAAACAAGATGTTGGATACCACTCGTCATTATGAGAAATAAATTTGTGATTTTCAAAAATATATTTTTTGGCATGTGGCAAAATACCTTTTGAATCTTGAGAGCCTGAGAAGGCCTACTCAATTCATGAGGTAAATCCCCTTATGAATTATAGGAAGGAGACACCTATAAATTCAAATAAGATTGGATAATTTTCAGCTACTGTCAAGAAAAAAGGTACCAATAGGAATATGTAGAAGAAATAAAGAGCATCATTGATATAGTTTCAATTGGTATCCTCCATCTTAATTGATAATCTATGTAAATAATAATGATACTTTTTTTTTTGAAAATTACTCCCTAATTTTTATCATTGGAGGGAAGAAATGACATAATAAAAATATGATTTTTATTATTCATTAATATAATTATAATTTAAATAATCATAGAATTAACACAGAGTTAATTTTTTAAAATCCTTAACAAAAGGAGTACAACCCAAGATGTTTTTTTTTGTATATACTTAGAATATCATATAGAATTGTATGTATGAAAACTGTTTGTTCTTAAAAATATAATCATTAAAATAAATTCAATTTTGGATATAAAGTTATCGTTTCAATTCAATCCACGACTGCATGAATGAATTGGTAACGTACCTAAAATACATCTTTTTTTACGACATGTATATATATATAACCATAAGTAAAAACCAATAGAGGGAGAGAAATACAGGGTTCAATCAATATAGTAGAGGATTGGTACATTTCGTCGATAACCCCAACATGGAATCAAATCCCGCATTTAACACTTTTTTCTACTTCAATGATATATGCAACAGTCCAACCTCGTCAGTGAGTGCAAGTAACTAAATGGGGCGCTGGCACACACAAAAAATCGAACTATACGTTCCTGAAGTGTAGAAATGTGATACCAACACTTAACAGCAAAAGTAAGTCGCTAACTATCCACCATGATTATCATGGTCTGTACCACGGGTACTTGAGGAGAATGGAGTAAAAAATAATTTTTAAAAAACGAAGAACGAGAGATACGGCTGAGACCACCTTGGTGGGTGATTGAGGTACAGCTTTAGTTGATATTTATTCCGACAGATGGCGCAAGCCATCAGCAACTTTTAAATGCATAGCCAAGATATGCCTTTTTTTTTTTAACTTTGACTTTATATTTATATATACATAACTTGATTGATAATAGAATTATAATTAAACAAGTCTATTTTGTGAAAATCAAAATAAAATTCTTACATTTTTCTTTCTTTTTTTAAATCCCAATAGTTAGAAAGGTTGTTTACCAAACATTCATCTGTGTTTATTGTATTCAAACAAAACTTTCAAAACAACATAAATTCAGATGAAGTATGACAAACAGCCTCTCGAAAAATATAGGAATAACAATAAATAAATAAAACTATTTAGATCCAAAATAAGCTTTTAAAATTAGATATATATGTAATACGTTAGTATCGGTATAAAAGGAAAATCGAAAGAAAAAAAGTAATACTCGTATAACAGTGGTATGGTAGATTATACTGGCGAAACCGCTGTGAGGGTTCATCACTGATGAGCCAGGCCCTCCTATTAAATTTTTCATTGCAGTAAGGGCAGTAGATATAATTGTTTATTTAAAAAAAAAAAAAAAAAGCACACGCATCTATGATGCACTAGCGCGCCATCTGTTATCAAAATTCGAAACTATTTTAAAGGCTATATAAAAGGGCGTACTTGGATCTGTAAAGAAAAAAAAAAATTCTCAAAATATTTCGATTAATAAAATTATTATTAATTATTTTATACGATTATTAAAAATTAATCTTAATTAATGGATCGCCTTTTAACTCAAACTATTTTAAAGGCGTAAGATTCTTTTTGAAATTAAATAATTTCTACTGCCCTTACTGCAATGGAAAAATTAATGGGAGGGCCTGGTTCATCAGTGGTGAACCCTCCCAGCGGTTTCGCCAGTTTAATCTACCATTAATTTTTCCATTGCAGTAAGGGCAGTAGAAATTGTTTAATTTCAAAAAGAATCTTACGCCTTTAAAATAGTTTCGAATTTTGACACGCATCTATAATAGTTTCGAATGATCATGACAGATGGCGCGCTAATGTAACATACGTGATACAGTCCATACTGCGATGGTAGTAAAACAGAGAGAGAAGTTTGGCTCACCATCAGTAAAGCGCTGTTCTGGTGGACAATGGTCGGCACAATCTGTCCTTTGTCTCCAGTCATAAATTGATCGAGACATCTGTTCCCGACGTGTTGACAGACAGAATTGGGTAATTGAGTTTGCCGATATTTGCATAGCGGACTTATGTTCCCCAGTAAAAAAAACATTACTAGTGTTGATAAATAATGAGCCACAATATCAGTTTATTGTTGTTGTTGTCGTGTCCAATGAGGAGCCTCAGATGTCTCCATACATCTCTATTACAGCAGTCGTTCTCTATCTTGGGTATGTAAAGCTGCTGTTCTGAGTCCATGTCAACTTTCTGTTGGTGTTGTCGTGTCCAATGAAGATCCTCAGATGTCTCCATGCATCTCTATTACAGCAGCAGCAATGTCCACTATCTTGGGTATGTAAAGCTGCTGCTCTGGGTCCATGTCAATTTTCTGTTGTTGTTGTCGTATCCAATGAAGATCCTCAGATGTCCCCATACATCTCCATCACAGCAGCAGCAATATCCACTATCTTGGGTGTGTAAAGCTGCTGCTCTGGGTCTATGTCAATTTTCTGTTGTTGTTGTCGTGTCCAATGAAGATCCTCAGATGTCCCCATGCATCTCTATCACAGCAGCAGAAATGTCCACTATCTTGGGTGTGTAAAGCTGCTGCTCTGGGTCTATGTCAATTTTCTGCAAGGCTGCGGCCATTGCTGGGCATGAGAATATGTGGGTAGGTGCTAGTTCCACACCAAGACAATTGTTCCATGTCCTTTAGGTTCTTGTGTCATCTGGATGTATTGTAATTACTTTATAGTGTTTTGTTCTAAGTATTGTTATAGGTTTTGTCAGTTTTCTCTCAGAGTATATTTCACATACACCTATCCCCCGATTTACACGGTAGATACGTTCCTGAGAAAAACGTGTAAATCGGGGGATAGGTGTACACAGAAATAAGAATAAAATGCATTGACAGGTTAAAATATGTAGTCAGCACATAAGCTCGGGATTCCTCGTGAGATGTGTACACAGCGCATGTGTTCAATCACAGTAGCATTTAGTATAGTGCGATAAAAACAACAAAAAAAAAAAAGAACTTATTTGGAAAACCGTGTAAAAGCGAAAACTTGTAATACAAGTACCGTGCAAATCGGGGGATAGGTGTATTTGATCTTCTCTTATATTTTGCTGAATTATCTTGTATTTTGCCAAAGCATCAACGTCAAATACTAACATTTGTTCTTTCCTTTGGCGCAGCATCAGTTTATTGCATTGTACATATATACATATACAACATAAAGTTGCAGAAGGAAGATATTCATGTAACCAAAAAAGGCACCTCTCCCTTTTAATTATACATCAGAGCGATACACTTATTTATCACCCTAGTAACAACAACAAAAAGCTTTATTAAGACTTTTTAGTCTTATACAGATTCTCCAAATGTAGGATACATGCAGGAGTAATAGTACCTTAATGGTAATATGATATTTATATACAGGAAAAATTATATAATTTATCACCCCAGTCAAAATCTTCATAATAATTAGTAAATATTTTGACTGGGGTGATAAATTATATAATTTTTCCTGTATATATAAATACTAGCCGAATGACCCGGGCAACGCCCGGGGTTTACCCGATTAAATGCTTTTATTCAAATACTATTCGTTACAATTATAAATTGGCGCCGTGCATGTCATTCTTGTATAATATATAAATGAGTTTTAAAAATTGTAAAAAAAAAAAAATGCATCGGCCGGGAATCGAACCCGGGGCGCCCGCGTGGCAGGCGAGCATTCTACCACTGAACCAAAAGCAAACGGTGACAGAATTAAGAACGCATGACGATGATAACTGTATAAGTATAAGAATTTAAGACATGCGAGGATGTGTTTCTTAAAGGTTTTAATATGGGCGAGCTTTCGGGTTATTAACCCTTCTACAGGACATCATATCTGAGTAAAACTGCATCTTATATACATATCCATATTGAGAAAATTAGCATATATACAAGAAAACTATAAACTTATTAAAAAAATTGGTGAAAAAGTAATAATAAGAAAAATCTGCGTGTTCTGAGTATGCTAAGAAGTAAAATCAAAAATAGTTGTACAACTATACAACATGATAACTGTATATTATCCGTGACAGAGGCGGCCGATGAGGAAAGACGGTCGTGACTATATATAGTAATCATATTACCATTAAAGTACTATTACTTTTTCCCTGCATGTATCCTACATTTTTGATAGAAGAATCTGTATAAGACTAAAAGGTCTTAATAAAGCTTTTTGTTGTTGTTGTTGTTACTAGGGATGAGCCCCAACACCAGTTTTGACAAATTCAGACAGACAACAAAACCAACAACCAGTATACCATGGTTTCAGGCTATGTCCCTCATCAGTACAGGGACGGCTTCGATTTTATAACATCCTACGAGTGGGATTATGGAATCGGTCGAATTTACCAAACCCTTTCCACTTTTAACACCATTGTATTATGCATATAGGATTATATAGGTATACTAGCCGAATGACCCGGGCAACGCCCGGGTTTTACCCGATTAAATGTTTTTATTCAAATACTATTCGTTACAATTATAAATTGGCGCCGTGGATGTCACTCTTGTGAAACGTCCCGCTCCAAACTTTGTGTCTGAGAAGCGATATTTTTATAGAAAGATGATCTGGCTTTTGTTTTCTGCTCGAATGAATGTTTTTCTGTTAGAATTTTGTTCCTGCGTACAAAATAATGAACTGGTTTCACCCGTGGTCTCTGCTTTTTGGAATTTTTCCCGATATAATTTTGTATCTGATAATCAAACATGATACAGCAATATCGTCATCATCATTTTCTGAATAAAAATATATAGTTTTAATAATTGATTTATATATTTTTTAAAATAACCTATCGTCTTCCCCGTATTTTTTTACCTATGTATGGAAATTTTTGTTTGAATTAGTGAACTACTGCGAATTTGTATACCGGACATACAAACAGACAAACAAACATACAAACATTCATTTTTATATATAGAGAGATATTGAGTGAAATATATCAGAAATTCAGGAAAAAGTATATTTTCAAAACATTTTTTATTCTCTAGCTTTCAGGCACGGACGCCCTTCTACTGGAGAATTGCTTTCTTCTGTAAAAGAGCGTTCGTGGCCGAAAGCTAGAAAATGAAAAGGTTTGTCAATTGACAATTAAACAACTTTATTGACATCTCGTCAATCTTTACACTCAAAGGGAGTTAATAAGGTAATAAAAAGCCAACAACCAACGGCATCAGGGACGGCTTCATAACATCCTGTCGTACAATGCAATAAATAAGTTCTAATCACTCCCGCAACAGTACCAACACGTTTATTCCACACATCCTGCAGAGGAAGTGTGTGAAACCTGACGCTAACAACCTTCATAGACACCCAACACTTTCCAATAACTCAACACAATAAATATTGAGACGTTACAAAAAAACAATTTTCAGTTGTACATAAAATCCTTTAAGGTGTTACTTTAATTTTTCATATGTTTGTTTTCAATTTCTTTTTCTCATTCATTAAAAGTCAATGATGTACATGCAAAATTAGTAAAAACTCAATAAAAACGATATGTAAAAATAGATATAAACAAATGGCTTGTAAACGAAGGCGGCAATAAAATGAGTTGAGGTAAAATGTCTATTCCATTAACAAACATTTCACTTTTAAAATAATGAACTTTAAAATTAAAGTTTTACAAAACAGGAAATTAGCGTTTTAAAATAAAAACGTGGCAATATATTAGTAAATTAAATTTTATTGCCATCTATCGTTAAAATTTTACACAAATAAATTTACTGGCAATGCGTTTCTTTTAAATATCATCAAATATTATCTCTACAGACCTTACTGCAATGATATGAGTTATTATGTACCTCTACAGACCTATAAGCTTATGTTCATAGTTCACTAAACACCCCTAAGCTGCCTTCCATGGAAAATGCAGGGTATATAACAAAACCAGTCCGGTGCAATGGTGGAGCGGTCTGGGGATTGATTTGGCGAGGCCGCTGAGAGGGTTCACTACTGATGAGCCAAGCCCTCTCATTCAATAACTCATATCATTGCAGTAAGGTCTGTAGAGATAATATTTGATGATATTTAAAAGAAACGCATTGCCAGTAAATTTATTTGTGTGAAATTTTAACAATAAATATAACCATTAAATAACGAATGTTTATTTTCAAATAAAAAAATATAAAAAAAACTTCTACTGTCCTTACTGCCATGAATAAAATATTTGGAGGGCTTGGCTCATCAGTGGTGAACCCTTCCAGCGGTTTCGTCAGTTTAATCTACCAGACCAAGCTAATTAGAGCTCCAATACTGTATTGGATCTGGTTCTGGTTCAAATTCACATAAATAGGTACCGCTCAGCAAGAGCAACCTAGTTCATGATAATTGAACAATGAATAATATGTGAAGGTTATTCACATATTAAACAAAATTTAAACGCGGGATTCAATCCCGGTTCATGACTGTCGGGAATCGAGGGGGTTACCCACTCGTCCACCTTTTTTGTATTGGATCATTCTGCTTTTATATGCTACACTGAAGGGTGGAATCTTAGAAATGATATTTAACCAAACTATGGACATACGATTTTAGGAAAAATTAGATTTACATATAAATGAAAATAGAGCAATCCATAAAAAGAGATCTTTAAAAAAAATTATATATATTGTATTTAAAAAAAATTCATTTACCATTATATATAAACAAGTAAACAATGTGAAGTTTAACTCTTCTTTTTTGTTAATAGAATTCTAAAATACAGTGGTACCTCGACATACGAGCGCCCCAACATACGAGTTTTTCGAGATACGAGCCGACGAGCAAGTGATTTTTTGCTTTTAGTTACGAGCGAAATTCGAGATACGAGTTCGGTTCGGTAGTGTTGAATATATTAATCTGTGATTTTAAGTGGGAATTTTGTATGGGGAAATTTGCTTCGAGATACGAGTAATTCAAGATACGAGCAAGGTTGCGGAACGAATTAAACTCGTATGTCGAGGTACCACTGTATTCTTTAAAATTAGCTATCGTTAGTTTTGTTTGTAAAATAAAAAAAAAAATAGGAAAATTGTCTCAAATCACTTTCATAGCTTTGTCGTAACTACTTTCGCAGCTTTATATAAAGAGAGAGAGAGATTATGCAACTTAATGTTCAACTTGAAGTAAGTAGCGGGATATATAGCTTTAATGTTGAGAAATATGCAAATAAGTTAATGAATACATAAGTACCTGACCGTTCAAATTAACATTTATGATGACATAGCGCCAACTATCGGAATAAATAGCAACTAAACGTTGATTAAGGTAAATAAGCTTATATTATTCCGAGTATAGAGAGAGGGCTTTACTCCTTCAAGGCTTAGCGTCTTCTAACATGGTGGCGCCATCTACCGAGCTTTTTATAAACTATTCTTGTTATGGTTGGGGTTGTGTGGACGTTTAATAATTACAAACGATTTATTTTTATAGTTATATGTTAATTAACTATTAAAATAATTATTAAAATAAAGATATTATTTATTTAAAAAAATTAATCATTGTAATAGCATAATTTTTTTAAGAAGAGAAAAATAAAAGAATTATTAAAAAATTACGATATGAAATTACCTTTTTTTTTTAACAAAATCTTTAAATATAATAATTGTTAAAACAACAAAAGTGAACAATTAATACTGAAATATAACATAAAGTTTTTTTTTTTTTTAATATCAACACCTGACCCACTTATCTTTTATTTTTTTCTATTGTTTTTTCATATATAGTTGTATATTTTTTATCAATTATTTTTATCTATTTACTAGCCGAATGACCCGGTCAACGCCCGGGTTTTACCCGATTAAATGTTTTTATTCAAACACTATTCGTTACAATTATAAATTGGCGCCGTGGATGTCACTTTTGTGAAACGTCCCGCTCCAAACTTTGTGTCTGAGAAGCGATATTTTTATAGAAATACTAGCCGAATGACCCGGGCAACGCCCGTGTTTTACCCGATTGAATGTTTTTATTCAAATACTATTTGTTACAATTATAAATTGGCGCCTTATATAAATATATAGTTTTAATAATTGATTTATATATTTTTTAAAATAGCCTATCGTCTTCCCCGTTTTTTTTTTTTTACCTATGTATGGAAATTTTGGTTTGAATTAGTGAACTACTGCGAATTTGTATACCGGACATACAAACAAACATACAAACATTCATTTTTATATATATAGAAGATATCTATTTATTCCTATATTTATCATTATATAATCCTATTTATTCATATTTATATGTATTCTGTATTTAACCTTATATAATCTTATATGGATATTGTAATAAAAACAGTTTCAATCCCAATCTCTCTAAAGGAGACTCTGGTACTACAACTAGGTATTTTAGAAAAAGGAAGTTCTACTGTAAAAGCAATTTGGGAATAGATTGTTGTGACATAATAGCATCAGAAGATTCTAAATTCAAATCCAGGCGGACAGTTTCGTTTACTATTATTTTTAAAGAGTTGTGACAATTTTCGTGACAAAATTACACGAGTTTTTGAAATGTTCGTCATCACAGAAACTTTAAAAATGTTGATAAGACACAATTTGGATTATAGATTATAAACATAAGGTAATAAGACCAAATCCAAATAAATAAATAGTGTGTGACGTTTCGGTAACAGCGTTGTTACCATCTTCAGACAAAAGTACTGAATGAGAAATTTTACCATAAGAAAAATAGATGTGAGAAAAAGAACTCACCCTTTTAATGCTGTGGTAAAATTTCTCATTCACTACTTTTGTCTGAAGATGGTAACAACGCTGTTACAGAAACGTCACACACTATTTATTTATTTGGTCTTATTACCTTGTGTTTAAAAATGTTGTTTACTATTAACCCTAGTACACGTAGTTACAGGTTATGATACTCATGGTGGGTAGTAGTTGGCGACTTCTTTTACTGTAAGTACACCACATATTTACACATGTGGAAAGCCGTTCAACTTTTTGTCACTTATAAATGTATCAGAGCCCCGTTTGGTTAATTACATTCACTGCTAGGATTGGACTTTTGCAAGACTCGGAAGGCCATTGAAGCATTTTTTCTTCAGAAAAAACAAAAAGCGGGATTCGAACCCAGGTCGTGACTGTCGAATTACAACGGCTTATATCACTCGTCAACCAATATCCCCCCAAATATCTCTCTCTCTATATATATATATATAAAAGTCAATGTCTGTCTGTTTCGCGATAAACTCAAAAACTACTGAACCAATTGGTACCAAATTTTGCATGTCGCTTTTTATAAACCTGAGGAAAATTTTCGGCTGCATTTTGATTAGTATTTTTGGCTATTTCTTTTTTTTCATTTGAAGAACTTTTTTTACGCGGACTAATCCGGAATGGAATGAATACCTAAATATGGCCATTTTTTTTAAGCATCGGTGGTTCAGTGGTAGAATGCTCGCCTGCCACGCGGGCGGCCCGGGTTCGATTCCCGGCCGATGCATTTTTTTTTTACAATTTTTAAAACTAATTTATATTATAAATAATATAAATATATATTATTATACTTAGCGGACCCGCCCGGCTTCGCCCGGGTTTTACCCGAGTAAAAGTTTGTCTAACGAATCTCTCGATAAAGTGAACATTTTTTTCCCGGTCCCTTGAAAAATACTCGATAAGTTGAATAAAATCAATATTAATTGGTTCCCTCGGTAATTGGAAGTTAAAGGAATAGTATCTTGCCTTGGAATTGTATCATTATTCTTGTATGGATGTACCCGGCTTCGCCCGGGTTTTACCCGAGTAAAGGTTTGTTTAACGAATATCTCGATAAAGTGAACATTTTTTCCCGGTCCCTTGAAAAATACTCGATAAGTTGAATAAAATCAATATTAATTGGTTCCCTCGGTAATTGGAAGTTAAAGGAATAGTATCTTGCCTTGGAATTGTATCATTATTCTTGTATGGATGTACCCTGCTTCGCCCGGGTTTTACCCGAGTAAAGGTTTGTTTAACGAATCTCTCGATAAAGTGAACATTTTTTCCCGGTCCCTTGAAAAAATACTCGATAAGTAGAATAAAATCAATATTAATTGGTTCCCTCGGTAATTGGAAGTTAAAGGAATAGTATCTTGCCTTTGAATTGTATCATTATTCTTGTCTCAAATAAATTGCCGTGTCATCCTGAATTTTGTCTTTCCTAATTTTCTACATTACAAAATCATCGTATCATCATGATAATATTTAGAGCAGATTGTTGAATTATAACAGATAAATTAGAATAATTATCTTGATTATTTCTAGGCGAAAAGTTATTTCAAAAATTTTATTTGCTAGAAACCTTCCCAGTACTATACTAAATAACTTCCCAAAGTTTCATGGCGATCCAATGAGTGGTTTGGTCAGGCATAAAGGACAAACAAACAGACATACATTCATTTTTATATATATAGATATTAACAGTAATTAAACGTAACAGTAAGAAAATGTTGATTTTAAAATATTTTAATTTTTTCATATTTTAAATATGTAAATAGAGTCTCTTAAGAAAGACCACCTAAAAACATGAATCAACTTGTTTCTCCTGTTGGTGGTCTCTCATTGAAGATTCTAATTGCTATTAAAGAATCTCTAATAGACCTTTAATAAGAGACTGCCTCTTGGAGAGACGGTGTAGCTACGAAATGGATATTCCCGGCTTCGCCCGGATTTTACCCGAGTAAAGGTTTGTCTAACGAATCTCTCGATAAAGTGAACATTTTTTCCCGGTCCCTTGAAAAATACTCGATAAGTTGAATAAAATCATTATTAATTGGTTCCCTCCGTAATTGGAAGTTAAAGGAATAGTATCTTGCCTTGGAATTGTATCATTATTCTTGTCTCAAATAAATTGCCGTGTCATCCTGAATTTTGTCTTTCCTAATTTTCTACATTACAAAATCATCGTATCATCATGATAATATTTAGAGCAGATTGTTGAATTATAACAGATAAATTAGAATATTTATCTTGATTATATCTAGGCGAAAAGTTATTTCAAAAATTTTATTTGCTAGAAACCTTCCCAGTACTATACTAAATAACTTCCCAAAGTTTCATGGCGATCCAATGAGTGGTTTGGTCAGGCATAAAGGACAAACAGACATACATTCATTTTTATATATATATAGATAGATAGATCAACTATATTAATTAAATCAAATACCTAAACACTAATATAATACAATTTTTGCCATCACACACACTTTTTTCCTGTAGTTTATGTGTTACTTCTGTATTGCTATTCTATGGCACTTCTAATATTTATTATTGATATACTTTTAGTATGAAGGAAATTGCACCCAAGGGATTTCTCGGGCGAAGCCGGGTCATTCGCCTAGTTTTCTATAAAACTCTTGGAACAGGAGATCAATATAAAGAAGGATAAAGATCAATCAATAAAAACCTAATCACAATTTAAACAATTGTGTTCCCAAATGACTAAAATAAAAAAAGAAATTTAAGAGAGATGTCAATTTATTACCAATGGGGATATAATTAACTAGAGGCGCGTGAGCCAAATGGACATTCCATATGTCTATAATGAGAAATAAATTGTCTTAATAACGTTTCCCTCACACAGTATTAAAATGAATTTACTGGGAGAGAGATTACATATTGATTTCATTTCAGTATTTTTTAAACTTTTTTTTTTTAACCACAATTTTTGTTTGAAAAAAAAACTTGGGTTAACTAGAGCTCAACTTGGCATCGTACATCTCTAACAACACAGTGTTAAGAACGGTGTGTCGCATTGAAGAATCTCTTCCTTAACTTCTCGTTCAATCACAACAATACCCATCTGTAAAAAAAAATAGTACAAATGTGATATTGTACTGTATTCTGGCCTTAACTACCCGTTTCATGATTTTTCAGGATGCCTGAATGACTAATTTTTTGGTCGTTGAGGTACAGCTTGGACAACGCTGATGAGGGCCAACAGCCCGAAACGCGTCCGTGGTTAGCTTTTCTTGATTAATCAAGAATGGGTATTTGACCAATTCTGAAATAGTTAAAAATCAACGAGAATAGTTGATATTTATTCCGATAGATGGCGCAAGCCATCAGCAACTTTCAGTTGCACGATAAGGAGATGCCTTTTTCTTAATAACCATCTGGACGGTTTAAAAAGAAGAAGTTTGAGGTCTCCATGATTCATCATTAGTGCATCATTCACATCTAAGGATTAAAAAAAAAAAAGAATATTTTTTATTATCATCCCTAGTACACGTGATACAGACCATGATAATCATTCTTAATTCAACACTAGGAAGCTATCTTTTCTTTATAGAGATTCGGGTAGCAATCTAAATAGGTTTTTCTAAAAGATTGGTGAAAGCAACTTACAAAATCTCCATTCCCGGGAAGATTGCGAGAGTTTACAAAAAGAAATCGATACTTCCTGTATGTTGCGTTGTAGTTGGAATGTATTGGCTCACATCACACGAAATGGGAAATCTCAAAAATTGGTAGAACATCGTTAGCATTTTGAAACACATCTGATATTTTTTTAAGTATTGGAATTTTGCCTGTGGTGGATATAGGGACTAAAAAAAAAAAGGTAAAGATCATACCTCCCATCAAAATAGACGCCAAAACTATGCGACATATATCGCTCTGCAAACTGAGGTGCGTACAAGGAATTATCCATAAAAATCTTCAGAGAATTTACCAAAGAGAAGTTGAACTGGTGAAGTGGCTAGCCCATTCTATAGCCGAAGTATTGGTGGATATTTTGTCGGATGGAGATTGATCTAAAAAATAAAGACTCTCTCCCTTCAACAAAAGACTCCAAATGATGGGGGTACATAGCTTCTGTGCATATTTTAACGGGGGAAGTACATTCTATTATTTGGATTTACTATTTCGACCATTGCTTGCTTTATTAAAGGATGAACACCTTGATGAATCAATGTTCAGATTGGAGTTTAGTTGGATATAAAGACCTGTTGTGTAGTAAAACGGCGAGATTACTGAAACTGCAAGAAACTTTAGATACGAGCAACTCGCCAACTTGGCAGCCAGGATATGGGAAAGGGCGTTTCAGATTAGACCTTGGTAAGTCGGCTTAGTTCAAAATGAAGACCTTTGTAGTTCCTAAGCAACTCGCCAACTTGGCAGCTGGTAGAGATTACTGAAGATCCACGATATGGGAAAGGGCGTTTCAGATTAGACCTTGGTAAGTCGGCTTAGTTCAAAATAAAGACCTTTGTAGTTCTTAAGCAACACGCCAACTTGGCAGCTGGTAGAGATTACTGAAGAAAAGATCCAGGACACGGTATGTTTCCAGAACGAACATCGGACAAGTGGCTAAGCCCGAGATAAAACCTGTTGTATAGTAAAATGGCGAAACCAAAACTACAAGAAGTATAATAAATTGTAGTTCCTAAGCAACTCGCCAACTTGGCAGCTGGTAGAAATTACTGAAGATTGGGGAAGTGACTAAACTTGAGATAAAACATGTTGCTTAGTAAAATGGCGGAACCAAAACCACAAGAAGTACTAGAAGCTTTCTAGAAACTCGCCAACTTGGCAGCTGTTAGAGATTACCGAAGAAACGATCCAGCCGTGTGGACACGCCCAAGAGCCAAAACACCATTCGCGACACGCCGAGCAATGCCGTGACAGAAGGCCATCATATCCCATCATTAACATCCTGCTGAAAGGAGAATAAAATGTGATCGAGAATATAATGATCTTCTAACACTGAGGTAGGTACCCGACACCTTCGGTAGACAGCGTCATCTTGACGCCATATTTCTGAGCAAAACGGGAACAACTGGAGAAAAACAGAACAACCCATAGGAATGCATTTATAAATGAAGCTAGATATATTATGTCTCAGTACAACATTACTTAAAACAAGAACTGGAGGATCCCACCTAAACACAACTGGTACAGTGGAATGAACCCAGAAAGATCTCTGAGCCTCAGACAGCATCAAACAACACTACAAGATTAAGAACAGGCCATCTCAATCCATTGAAGATATATAATAACAGCAAAATCTACCCCACTTGCCCAAAATGTAGCTTGATACCTACAGCTCCAGAACACACCTTGCATTAGATGCACTAAACAGGACCTTTGGAAGAAGTCGCTGCTTATCATCAACAGCTCGAGGAGCAAGAATTCATGGAATTGGTGTAATCTTTACACAGGGGGATAAGAAACAATAACAACACTGTCTATAAATAGCTGGAGGAGCATGGACTCATGGAATTGGTGTATTCTTTACACAGGGGGATAAGAAACAATAACAACACTGTCTATAAACAGCTGGAGGAGCATGGACTCATGGAATTTATGTAATCTTTACACAGGGGCATAAGAAACAACAATAACACTGTCTATAAACAGCCGGAGGAGCATGGACTCATGGAAATTATGTAATCTTTACACAGGGGGATAAGAAACAACAACAACAACACTGTCTATAAACAGCTTGAGGAGCATGGACACATGGAATTTATGTAATCCTTACACAGGGGGATAAGAAACAACAACAATAACACTGTCTATAAACAGCTGGAGGAGCATGAACTCATGGAATTCGTGTATTCTTTAGACAGGGGGATAAGAAACAACAATAACAACACTGTCTATAAACAGCTGGAGGAGCATGGATTCATGGATTTCGTGTATTCTTTACACAGGGGGATAAGAAACAACAACAACACTTCTTATTAAAATCCTTCCTTAGTTCGACTATACAGGCCGACCATCTTCTTCTAGGCACATTCTGTGGATAGAATGCTTCTTACATAGCGATTGTAGAAGGAGTGAAATTTGGACAAAACTGTCCGAAATATTTGTCTTCTAGAAGTATTCTTGTTGATAGAAGAGTGATGTTGGATGGGCAACCAGAATGTTGGAGGATTCTGATAAGCAATTCCTATATTGCGCGCGCGCTCCAAGATAATCTTTATTGATACGGAGAATTATATTTGAAATACACCCATACCTCGCTTGCGTCGGGGTTACGTCCCAAAAAAACACGACGCAAATTGAAACGACGCAAAGTGAAAATAGGTGAAGGCGCAATCAAAAACAAAGGTGTTGCCATATTTTAGGGAAAAAAAATTAAAGACTCGAATCCAAAACAACGCAACTTCGAAAAAAACGCAAAACGAAACGACGCAAAGCGAGGTATTGGTGTACACTAGTTCTTAAAATTGAAGATACTTCGGCCAGTGATTCTTTATCTCGGCATTTCGACAAAAATTGTCATCGTCAGGAGCAAAGGCATTAATTTTTATTTGCCCCTGACGAAGACAGAAGATTTTGATCGAAATGTTAATATAATAAAAAAGATTTGCTGACAGAAGTGTATTTAATCCTAGAACTATGAATGCTGGCAAGGCAACGTCTATCTTCACGATGATATATTCTAGTGGAAAATTGTCACAATTCTAGAAGACGTTCAAAAAAATAAAAAATAAAAACATGGAATAGGCCCGAATTACATTCATTCTTGGAGCGTATATTGGGTGATTAAAATATGTATTGGAAACGTTTTAAATATGGTTGAATTTCTTTTCATTTTTGCAAATCATTTGGTATATCTAATAGCCTGTACATTTTCAAGTTACATGATATGCCACCAGTTCCTTGTGGGTGTATACCACTTTCTATTTCCATCAATTCATTACTTTTTTTTTTTCAATTTTACCTCAACACAGTAGATTTAATCTACAGTAATAATCCGTATATCGGATAAATCATATTTCGGGATGGTTAATAACGATTTATATTCCCAATTAACTATATATTTACGTTAATTAATTAACTTAAATCTACTATATTTTCTACTAATAACATCATTAGTTTTCAGTCTCAAGTGGCAAATAAAAATTAAGATGAATCCTATCGTTCAAACAGGGGAAAACGCAAATAGGGGGATATAACACAAGATAAGGGGGAAAAAACACACAAATGATAATAAGCATCTAAAGAAGACAGAGGAACCCACAAACTAGGTTAATTACACATCTCCCCCATGGTGTAATAAGTGAAGGAATGTGGTGATGGTATGTTAGATAACCTTGAAGCTTCCAATAGTTGGGATATTTGTCTGCACCCACCGTCTCGCCTTTATATCGTCTTTTTGAACCATATACATCTATGTATTGCATAGACATATGTTTTATAATGTTTATAGTGCCTATATTCGAAATATACGCATGGTCACCATATATATTTTCGAAAGTTATTGTCTGAATCCCGATATACATGCTAAAAGGTACAACTTCCTTAAGTTTTGTCCATGAGTGTATCTTTCAGAGTTATTGTCTGAATCCCGATATACATGCTAAAAGGTACAACTTCCTTAAGTTTTGTCCATGAGTGTATCTTTCAGAGTTATTGTCTGAATCCCGAAATACATGCTAAAAGGTACAACTTCCTTAAGTTTTGTCCATGAGTGTATCTTTCAGAGTTATTGTCTGAATCCCGATATACATGCTAAAAGGTACAACTTCCTTAAGTTTTGTCCATGAGTGTATCTTTCAGAGTTATTGTCTGAATCCCGATATACATGCTAAAAGGTACAACTTCCTTAAGTTTTGTCCATGAGTGTATCTTTCAGAGTTATTGTCTGAATCCCGATATACATGCTAAAAGGTACAACTTCCTTAAGTTTTGTCTATGAGTGTATCTTTCAGAGTTATTGTCTGAATCCCGATATACATGCTAAAAGGTACAACTTCCTTAAGTTTTGTCTATGAGTGTATCTTTCAGAGTTATTGTCTCAATCCCGATATACATGCTAAAAGGTACAACTTCCTTAAGTTTTGTCCATGAGTGTATCTTTCAGAGTTATTGTCTGAATCCCGATATACATGCTAAAAGGTACAATTTCCTTAAGTTTTGTCCATGAGTGTATCTTTCAGAGTTATTGTCTGAATCCCGATATACATGCTAAAAGGTACAACTTCCTTAAGTTTTGTCCATGAGTGTATCTTTCAGAGTTATTGTCTGAATCCCGATATACATGCTAAAAGGTACAATTTCCTTAAGTTTTGTCCATGAGTGTATCTTTCAGAGTTATTGTCTGAATCCCGATATACATGCTAAAAGGTACAACTTCCTTAAGTTTTGTCCATGAGTGTATCTTTCAGAGTTATTGTCTGAATCCCGATATACATGCTAAAAGGTACAACTTCCTTAAGTTTTGTCCATGAGTGTATCTTTCAGAGTTATTGTCTGAATCCCGATATACATGCTAAAAGGTACAACTTCCTTAAGTTTTGTCTATGAGTGTATCTTTCAGAGTTATTGTCTGAATCCCGATATACATGCTAAAAGGTACAACTTCCTTAAGTTTTGTCTATGAGTGTATCTTTCAGAGTTATTGTCTCAATCCCGATATACATGCTAAAAGGTACAACTTCCTTAAGTTTTGTCCATGAGTGTATCTTTCAGAGTTATTGTCTGAATCCCGATATACATGCTAAAAGGTACAACTTCCTTAAGTTTTGTCCATGAGTGTATCTTTCAGAGTTATTGTCTGAATCCCGATATACATGCTAAAAGGTACAACTTCCTTAAGTTTTGTCCACGAGTGTATCTTTCAGAGTTATTGTCTGAATCCCGATATACACTGGTCCGCAAAATTAAAGGAACAACTTTTTTTTTCATTTATCTCAAATTTTATTGAACATTTATCAATGAAATTTTATATACAAATTTATTATTCCATTATTGATTAGAATACCCGAAATCAAAGATATCTAACACGTATTTTATGCAAATTAGCCGGTCAAGCAATGATCTTCTTGCAGTCAGTGCATAAATATCTTGGATATTGTTGTTAATATGGGGTGTGATCGCCTTTAACTGATAGTCAGGCTCTACATTGGTGACGCATACTAAGAATTAGGGAATTTATCAGCTTCTGTGGAATCAACGGCCACTCTTGTGTTAAGGCTGTTTCTAGCTCATGAGTGTTTCTAGGAGGGGGTTGGAGGGATGAGATCCGCCGTCCTAGGTTGTCCCATACATGCTCAATGGGATTTAGGTCTGGGGATCGAGCTGGCCAATTCATCCGAGCAATTGCATGGTTTTGGAGAAAAGTGTCGACAACACCAGCCCTATGTGGACGGGCATTATCATCCATTAGAGGAAAGTTTTCTTCCATTTCCAATGCTTGAGGCATCACATATGCTGCCAAGATCTCGTCCGATACCTCTGTCCAGTCAGGGTTCCTTGCCGAAAAATATGGAGTGCTGTGCGACCGCCCAAGAAGATTCCAGCCCAGACCATAAAACCTTGGTTTCTGTAGGGATCCCTTTCAACCATATTCCGGGGATTATTTCTGGTTCCTATCTCTCTCCGGACAAAGACACGACGAGAATCGCTGCTTAGAGAGAATCTGGACTCATCAGTGAACATTACACGCCTCCATTCATCTGGATTCCAGGCGACATGTTGTCTGCACCAAGGTTTCCTTGCTCTCTTTTGAGGTGGTGTCAATGGCACACAAATTATGGGTCGTCGAGCATAGAGGCCCTTCTTGTGAAGCCTTCTGCGTATTGTATCAGTTGATACTAAGACTCCTGTAGCTGCATTGAGGTCACTTCGTAGTTGCGATGCTGTCATTCTTCTATTGCGACGCACAAGGAGACTCAAATAACGGTCTTGATTTAACGTTACGACCCTTGGCCGTCCTTGTCCGGGTGTTCTGGCAACATTAGCTGTCGTTTGAATTTTTTTCCAAAGCCTTGAGACAACGTTTCTTGTCACTCCAAACCATCTTGCTACTTCTGCCTGTGGTTGGCCTGCTTCAATCCTTCCAATAGCTTGTCTTTTTTTTTTTTTTTCTTGTGATAAATGTTGCCTATAAGCCATGAAAACTTTAAAAAACAAAAAGGTTCAATAAAAATCTAGTGGAGCGTAAAATTAGGACGCTTTGAGAAAGACTCAGGCACGTGCTGGAGGCGGAGTCAACGTAGACGGTGGTATTTTGCATATTGGGAACAACTTTATTTGTTTTTCTGTTTTACATACTCTCTTAATTCATGGAAGCTTTTGAATATACCAAAACTTGATATATATCTCTTAATATAACTTTTCTTTTTCTTAAACATGTGTTGTTCCTTTAATTTTGCGGACCTGTGTACATGCTAAAAGGTACAACTTCCTTAAGTTTTGTCCATGAGTGTATATATAATCAAAGTCAAAATTACGAACTTGAAGATCTTTGAATATGAAAAGGCCGAAGAAGTGATGGCAAGGTGTGGCAGAGCACATCTCACTTGACTCTCTGCGTTCTACAAATCTCTAATTAATTTTAAAAATAAAACTCCCAAAATATATATTTTACATATTAATTCAAACCCATAAAGATAAAAACCGCTAGAGTAACCTTGTAACAGAGAAACAGTAAAAGTTGAACCAGAAATGAAACTGTAACAGATCCATACAATCAGTAAAGGCCATTGTGTAAAAAAATGATTATTGGCTTCATTTCTAATTGAAAAATTCCATTTTTAACCTCGAGAGATTTTTTTCTCCAAAATAGCAATTTCTAATTAAATGGGTAGATTTATCGATAATGGGGATTTTAAATGGGAGGAAAAGATGTTTTTTGTCTTTTTTGGACACAATGATGTTTAAACAATTGAGGCTCACATTGTTTTGTCCGATTTTTTAATAATTAAATTGTAATAATTATAATATGGAATGTTTATTTAATTGACTATTAGAATACTAATCTTCTGCTATGATCTACTCTGTGAATTATCATCAATCTTCGGTTAGGTTCCAAAATCACTTTTATTAGGTACCGCTCAAAAAGAACAACCTAGTTTATGATATTTGCAACAATATTGTAACGTGGTTAATTTATTTACATAATTTTGATTGTATTGATTTACACAGTTTTTAATTATGGCATAGCTATATAAATGCGTTTAGATACAATTTTAAGGTAGATCGTTGTTACAGAGAATAAAGTCCATTCGTGTTTACTCTCCTCGTGTCTATTTTGCAACGCGACAATATGTATGAAGGTTATTCCCGCGTTAACGCGGGATTCGATCCCGGTTCATAACTGTCGAGGGTGTTACCCACTCGTCCACCATTATCATCAATCACGTGACGACAGCATTTCTGTACTTGTAAATATTTTAATTTAAAAAAAGTAATCTTCTGATCGCTATGCAACTTAAAATTATTGATGACTTACGCCATCTGTCGGAATAAATATCAACTATTCGCTGATTTTTAAATTATTGTCCCATAGCATATATAAACTTTAATTATTTTATTAAGTAAACATTATCATCATTGTAAAATACTGATCATCATTACATAAATAGTGAGGACAGCGAATTTTCGCGTGTATTAACAATCAAATATTTATCTTGGTCTTTAGAATTTTCCTATAAATACAATTTACGTTTTTAATTCGAATTTTTGGATAATTCGAATTATTCGACCGTTACACAGCTAAATCGGATATATCGACCGGGATGCCATCTATCAAGCAGAAAATAAAGCAAACAAATCAGTGAGAGTGTGCCGACATCCCATAAATCTACCAACGTCAGCCATTAAATATTTAGTGGTCTGTAAGGTTGACAAATAACAACCACCTTCTTACGTAACATTCCTCTATCCAGTATTGTGCCAGCTATTCCCAACATCGTCAATTTAATGTCACAACTAACGATTTATAAACACACACATATATAATTCCTTATACGTTCTTCCCCGATTTATAATATATTTTCTCTCTCTCTCTCTACAAGTACCATCTTGGTCTTGAGTTGAGTAACACCAGCCATCACATCGACCTGCCCACTCTGTGGGAAAGAACTCTCGCAGTCCATCGGTGGTGGAGTCTTTCCTGCGGTGGGCGACACCAATGAAGACCTTGTATATATTTATATATATATACTTATCAATTATTTAAATTTATATATATATAATTATATATTTATCATTATATAATCCTATTTATTCATATTTATACTGTATTTAACCGTATATAATCTTATATGGGCATTGAAATAACGTAGTTTCAATCTCAATCACTCTCATAAAATATGTAAATATCCTATCTTATTCTTCTTCCTTATCTCCACTCAATCATATTAGGGTATCAAGTTGTGACCCTTGATGGTGTCTGTTTGACAACCATCATGACTGGGTGGAATAGAATGTGTCTGCCTTTGTCATTAAGACTGGAAGCACTACTCAGTGGCAGGCTGACTTAGCTCCAAATAAATATGTATTAAAATATGTAAATAATAGTGTGTAAATAAAAATAGTATTTATCATCAATTTATTATCGTGATATTCCTGTTGAAGGACTGAAAAGTCCGAAAGCTTGAAAATAAAAAGTTACATACTAGAAACTTAACCCTGGAAGCTTTATTTATTTTATAACTTAATTTAAAATCATTTGATTTAAATCTCCTGGATATGAATTAAATAATGAAAGAGGTTTCTGGAGATGTCTTTCTTTTCTTTTTTATTAATGTAATCTCGAGCTTTCGGACATTTCTATCCTTCTACAAGAGAACATAGAAATAAACAAAACTTGAATACTTGGATATATACCATGATATTGGCAAACCTATCGATAAATCAAGAAACCACGTACGTGTTTCAGGCTGTTGGCCTTCATCAACATGGCTGTATCTTAATGCAACCAAGAGGAGCAAAGGTAGTAAGTTATAAAGACCAAATTTGCATAAGTACACTGAAATGACAATATGTATATAGGAACGTACGGTGTTTCCAGCCTCTCTCTGTAATCTTATCCGAGATATATCCGCCCCCTCAAGGCCGTCGTTAACGTCCTGTCTGGAGTGAAATCACGCTGTAGAAATCGTATTTGTATATTATTCATTTTAAAAATAAATGCATATTGACCTCACATGAGTATTTTATATAGCAGAGCGCCATCTATTAAAACAAATATCAACTAAACGTTGATTTAGTTTTATTCCGTAATATTTAGCCAACCCATTTTCTTTATAAATCAGGTAAAACCCAACCACATACACGTTTCGGGCTGTTGGTCCTCGTCAACATGGTGTAGGCTGTACATCTATGACCAAAACACGATTTTTTTTTCATACTTTTTTGCCCACACATACATGTGATGGTATAATGATGGTTTACACTTCCTTTTTTTTTCTTCATTCAGAATTCGAATTCGAAAATAACGTTGAACTAGTTTTTTGTTAAAGGAAAATTTTTTGAAACATTTTTTTGGAAAGAATTCTTGGTTATGGAATTCAAAACATTCCTGGACATATGCTTAGAGCACACATTAAAAATATAAATATAAAATTATTTAAAGTACAAAAGCATATTTTCCGTGTGTTCACCCAATTCTTGCACAAATTCCAGATTCACTTGTAAGTACAAATACAATAGAAACAATATGACAAACATAAACTCATTGTTACTTTTATATTATTGTTTTATATATATATTTTATAGCAATTTTATCTTCTAATGGAATCTTACTTTTACAATGTTGAACACAAATTAAGAAACTCATTGCTCCTGTTTATATTCTTGTTTTAAAACGTTCCATGTTGGCCTCGATTGTAAGAGGCTGGATAAGATGTAAGATTGAGATGGATCAGTCCAAGCGGTTCTCAGGAAAAACATTAGGAAGCACAAACCTACCACTGGGTATGCTACAAAATTACAACAAATCCCTACAATGACGTTACAACACAGCGTATCACAACAATAATCACTCTGGTAGCAGAGATAAAACAATAGAATTGATAACATGCGATAATACAAACACAATGTATGCGTAGTCAACAATGGTTTGTGTAACTGTGTAAATGTACGCACAGTTTATAGAATCATGTGAAACTTCCAAAAAACTTAACACTTGAACCGCTTACACAGTGAGTTAATACCAAACAAAAAACAATAGTAGCTGGCTAGCTATCTATAAAAATAAAGACTACCTCTACCGTCAAAATAAACGCCAAAAACAAAAAAAACCGTCTTTGTAAATTCAGGTCGGGAAAAAAGCCACAACAACAGCTATAGACTTTACAACCTGATATCCCTGGTTCGAATACGCTTTTCGCTATCTTTTTATTTTCTCTAATTATTTCTGTGATCTCTTCCTGTAAATATTGACTGAGTTGTCAATAAATTTGTTTTAAATGTCAATTGTAACAACACCAGCTTAATAAATTCCATACAGCCACTTGAGAGGTTTCGGGCTAATGGCCATTGTCAGTCCAGGGAAGACTTTTATGTCATGAGATCCACAAGGGATTGATTTTCCGAAAGGGATCCAAATTTCCCCAAAAAAAGGTTCAGCTGGTAAAGCGGATGGTCTAATTATTTGCCCAGAATATGGATGGGTTGATTGGCCAAAATATGGATGGATTGATTGGGCAAAATATGGATGGATTGATTGGCCAAAATATGGATTCGACAAAATTCAAAGTGATCTATAAAAAATATCAAAATTCCGAGATGACAAGAAGATTATCGGAAGGATAGATTAACTAACAAATCATTTTCTGATCATGCACCACTAACGTCCAATTATATATTTTTTTTCACACTTAATCATTTTAAAATTTGCTTACGCGCATTGTAATATTGTAACTATTACTGCAAAAGAGTTTTCTGTAAAAGACAATACCTATTTGCACAGAGCCAAAGCGTCCTTTAGAGAGAAAGGTGTTTTCCTTACAGAGAGTTGATGAAATTTGATAATTTTGGTTATGAAAACTGTACTTCCAAGAAAGATGTCTTCTTTCAGGGTGTCTTCTCATGGAGGTTCTAATGTAAATTTATCATCGGCTTCTAGCATGCACTTGAGAGCGCCATTATTTAGTAAACAAAAAAAAAATCGCGAAAGAAAAAAAAAAAAAAAAACTTCCGTTTTAGAAAACACAAAGATGAAAAAAATATATATAAATACCATATTTTATACAATCCTTTAACTTGACAGAACAAACAAACAAACGACACCAATATATTTATACAAATTTGTAGAAAAAAAAAGTATTTAAAAAAATAACGACATAAGATACAAAAAAAAAAACATATCAATATAATAAAAAAATAATAAATCACAAAGCTTGAAAAAAAAAACGATAAAAATGGGCTAAAAAGAGAATTTCAACCACACCCAAACCGATAAAGGCTTATTTAAAAGAACGAAAGAAAAAAAAATGGATTGAGAGAGAGAAAATGGCTAAACATAAGTGAGGCGGGGTTAGATTGGCAGGTAGCCAGCTCACCTTCCCTGGTCGATTCATCCTGTCCTTGGACACCTGTGGACAACTGGACCAAAGTCAACAATCCTCGCTCAACAGATGCATCGAAATTCACAATCAATATATTAAAAAATAATACTTTACTAAAAAATAATTTATTAAATAGAACCTCTACTTTAGTTTTCTTTAAAAAAAATTCATAAAAAGATATTTAACAATATAGAATAGTTAAGAAAAAGGCATCTCCTTATCGTGCAACTGAAAGTTGCTGATGGTTTGCGCCATCTATCGGAATAAATATCAACTATTCTCGTTGATCTCTAATTATTCCAGAATTGGCCAAATATAGAAAAGTGTTATGCAAATTTCAGTAATATATATTTGCATATCTACTTTGTTAATTTTCCCGACATTGAATCCAACGAGATTTCATCCTCACTCAACAGATGCATCGAAATTCCCACCAATCAATATAATAGAACATTAATTACTAAACTCTTCTACTCATAGAATCTATATAAGACCAAAAGGTCTTAATAAAGATTTTTGTTGCAATTTTTTTTTCTCAGAGTCGATATTAAAAGATGAGTTGCATGATTTGAAAATGATGAGATGGGAAGGGGGGACATGCTGACGTCACAAGAAATCTTGCCCCCGGGAACATACCACCCAACTTTTCTATCCTTAGAAGGTGGGGGGAGGTAGCCTAGTGTGAGGTGTCGAGGCTGAGGCAAAGACGGACTCCCGTAATCTCTTTTATTACATAAATTGACTGACTGCCTGCTAACAACTTGTAGCGCTATTTATACATGAAGTCAGAAATGAGTATGCAAAGAGGATATTTGCATATCTGCAAATATCCCAAGTATGCAAATACACAACAGTTTGGTTCAGACAATGATAATCATGGAAAGTAAGAGAGGAGTTTATGACAGTTTGTACTGTAAGTACACCACATGTCTACACATGTAAAAAAACGCAGTTCGACTTTTTGCACTTACAAGTATACTAGAGCACCGTTTTGTTACTTGCAACTTACTTTTGGGACTTTTGAAAGAATCCGAGAGCCATTAGAGCATTTATTTATTTATCAGTAGAACTTGGATAATTCGAACTTCTTTAATTCGAAAACCTCTTTAATTCGAATATTTATCTTGGTCCCTAGAATTCCCTATAAATAGAATTTACGTTTTTAATTCGAATTTTTGGATAATTCGAATTTTTTTATGGTCCCTTGGGGTTCGAATTATCCAAGTTCGACTGTATTATAAAAAAAAAAAAGTGGTGTCCAATGAGGGATTCGATTCCGGGTCGTAGTGATCAAAACCAACGGTGTAAATCATTCGTCCACCACCAACCCTCTATATTACTTTTTTTGGCTTATCCCTAGTACACGTGGTACAGGCCATGATAATCATGGTGGGTAGAAGAAGGCAATTGCTTTTACTGTAAGTACACCACATGTCTACACACGTGAAAAGCAGTTCGACTTTGCACTTACAAATAAATGTGCCAGAGCCCCGTTTGGTTACTTGCACTCGCTGGTGGGGTTGGACTTTTGCAAGATTAGAAGGACATTGGAGCTTTTTTTTTTTTATCAGAAAAAAAAAGTGCCCAATGCGGGAATCGAACCCGGGTCGTAGCGTTTGAAAACCAAACGGTTTATACCATCCTTCAACCAATCTATATTACAAACCTTGGACAGAAAAAGAAGTTGGTAAAGGTACAGACAGCAACGATATATTATATTGTAAACATTTCTGGTAGGATAAAGTCGATGTTTTATTAAGCCCGTTGAAGAACGATTATCACTTGAAAGCTAGCGTTTATTAATAAAAAGAAACTCATTGTGAGAAAATATTTTGTAATTTTAAAACTTTTTTCACAATTTTATCATAAATAGATATTTAAACGATATATAGCTAAGAGAATAAAACTCAAGAGTAAGGTTAAAAAAAAAAAAAAAACCCTTTTCATACCAGATCGAAACCTTTTAAAATATCTATATATATAGTCCAACTTATAATAGTAATTTGTAGATTGAACAAGAAGGGGAGGGAAAAAGTAATAAAGTTAAGTGCCTTTAATATAAACTAGAGAAGTTTGAGGAAAAACTCTCCCCATTAAATTGGGAAAGAATGAAAACTTTTTATATGCAAAATATTTTATTGTACCACATATATACCTATATACCTGTTTAAAACTGACGTCTACAAACTACAGCTGGAATATTCCAGTAACTGTAACTTACTCCGCCTTTGTCTGTCCCAAGCCCGGATGAAAAAGGAGTAGGGGGAGCAGTAACAAGCTCACTAAAAAACCTGGGCTCAGCTGGCCCGGCTGATAGTACCCTGTAAGGGCTCCTGATCCAGGGATACAGGATGAGTTTGTACTCCATGTTAGGAGCGGCTGCACATGGCATCTGTTCCTCATGTCAGAGGCGGTCATTTCTTTTGGAATTAAGTCAGCCTGCCACTGTTCCAAGTCTTAATGACAAAGGCAGACGCATTCTACTTCACCCAGTCATGATGGTGGTCAAGCTTTACAAGCTTGATACCGTAATATGATTGAGTAGAGATAAGAAAGAAGAAGAAGACTTAACTTCCACTATACCAATGACACAAGGAAGACCAACAATCCAAAACCATCATGCACGAAAATGTATCTTGTACAAATTAAAGCAAAATTTATACTTATAATAAATTATCAAAGAAAGTCATGTCTTGGATGGTTCAACATAAAAGTTAATGATGGCTTGCGCCATCTATCGGACTAAATATCAACTAATCGTTCATTTTTAATTATATTCCATATGTGTAAATTTAATTGCCATCTGTGTCGATGAAATTTGTAACGATACTATTTCTGGCAATGTGTTTCTTTTTTCACATATCTACAGGCCTTACTTCAATGATAAAAGTTTTTAAAAGAGGGGGCTTGACTCATCAGTGGTAAACCCTCTCAGCGGTTTCGCCAAATTAATATCCAGACCGCTCTATTATCCAATACAATACAATACTATCCAATATAATAGTAGAGCGGTCTGGAGATTAATTTGGCGAAACAGTTGAGAGGGTTTACCACTGATGAGCCAAGCCCTCTCGTTTCAACAACTTTTATCATTACAGCAAGGTCTGTAGAGATAATATTTGATGTAATATGTGAAAAGAGAAACACATTTCCAGAAAAAGTATAGCTATAAATTATTCCAGAATTGGTCAAATACTACGTTCCCACGATTTCTGTGCAACTTTGTTTTGTTATCTGAGAATGGCGTCATATTTACATATATGCTTTAACTATTTACAAGACAAACTAACTCGGTAGTTTCCCCGGTCACCGGCTACCACCGTTACTACTAAAAAACAAAACTATACTCATGGACAAAACTTAAGGAAGTTTTACTTTTTACCATGTATATCGGGATTCAGACAATAACTCTGAAAGATACACTCATGGACAAAACTTAAGGAAGTTGTACCTTTCTGCATGTATATCGGTATTCAGACAATAACTATGAAAGATACACTCATGGACAAAACTTAAGGAAGTTGTACCTTTCAGCATGTATATCGGGATTCAGACAATAAATATGAAAGATACACTCATGAACAGAACTTAAGGAAGTTGTACCTTTCAGCATGTATATCGGTATTCAGACAATAACTCTGAAAGATACACTCATGGACAAAACTTAAGGAAGTTGTACCTTTCAGCATGTATATCGGTATTCAGACAATAACTATGAAAGATACACTCATGAACAGAACTTAAGGAAGTTGTACCTTTCAGCATGTATATCGGTATTCAGACAATAACTATGAAAGATACACTCATGGACAAAACTTAAGGAAGTTGTACCTTTCAGCATGTATATCGGGATTCAGACAATAAATATGAAAGATACACTCATGAACAGAACTTAAGGAAGTTGTACCATTCAGCATGTATATCGGTATTCAGACAATAACTCTGAAAGATACACTCATGGACAAAACTTAAGGAAGTTGTACCTTTCAGCATGTATATCGGTATTCAGACAATAACTATGAAAGATACACTCATGAACAGAACTTAAGGAAGTTGTACCTTTTAGCATGTATATCGGTATTCAGACAATAACTCTGAAAGATACACTCATGGACAAAACTTAAGTAAGTTGTACCTTTTAGTATGTATATCGGGATTCAGACAATAACTGAAAGATACACTCATGGACAAAACTAAAGGAAGTTAAACCTTTCAGCATGTATATCGGGATTGAGACAATAACTCTGAAAGATATTACAGCGACATTTATTCAAGACACGAGATAACCAAGTGTGAACAAAATTGCCTTTGTCTCCTTCAACAAAAACAGATTACCATTAACATAAAGAACTTTCCACTTCCTTAAGTTTTGCCCATGAATGTATATTCGTTGATCAAATATTTACTAAGGGCAGAACCCAGGCGTAGCCATTCCGCCAGTAAGACAAAGAATCGACAAAGGTTCCATAGTCATTATCACAGGTTTGTCGATTTCGACCAATTATATCTTCTTCTTTCTTATCTCCACTCAATCATATTAAGGTATCAAGCTTGTAAAGCTTGTTGATGGTGTCTACCGGGGAAGAGTAGAGCTCATCAATGGATGAGTCAATACAGTAACAAATTATATTTAAAAAATCATAGTGATATTTATTGAAGACACACGAAATAACTCTGTTTCCTTCAAAAAAAAAAAAGAGGACCGTCGCCGACAAAGACTTTCCACTTTCTTTTGTCCATGAGTGTAATATCGGATTTGACCATATCTCACAGATTTTTCCTCGATAGAGAAAAGAGAAAAGGAGAAAAAAAAACTGTAGATACCGCCATCGGTAGATATCAGGAACAATGTTGTCAGCCCACCTGGTTGATAAACCATCGCCATTTCTTGGAATTTGAAACAGGCGAATTCTTCATTCGAAAAATGGTGAATTTCGGCGGGAAAAAAACCGCCAATTCATTTACTATTTCTTCAGTAATTAAAAAGACATATATTTGGATCAAAATATCATTTATTTTTACCAATATTTCAGTTGGCTGAACGCCAACCTTTATCAAGGTGTTATAACATATTTAATGCGTGTCAACAACAAACTCAGCGCCACATAACATCAACAGAATTAAGTTTTTAAAATATTTCTTGGGTTTAAAAAAAAATGTCTAATAAGAATCTCAATTAGTCCTCCATTTTCAACAACAAACAAAAAATGTTACAAAATATTAAATAAGTATACGTAAAAAAAAAAGATTTTTATACACGCGCTTTCTACAATGGTCATTTTCTAAAGAAGAATTTGCCATAAGTCACGTTAATATGAAAACGCAAGAAAAATGAATCAACTTTTTTTTTTTGTCTTTTTTTCTAGCGTTTTCATAAGATGCCTTAAACACAAGGTAATAAGACAAAATCCAAATCCATAAATAATGTGTGACGTTTCGGTAACAGCCCGTTACTCAAATATCATACACCATTTATTAATTTAGATTTTGTCTTATTACCTTGTGTTCCTTTATCTAGAATCTAAATTGTATTACAAAGGTTGTCTTAAAAGTTCGTAAACATTTTGCAAAAAAAAAAAATTAAATGCCAATATTATTCGCCGTTATGTATAATGCCTTTGTATTATGTATAAAGTAATTGTATTATGTATTATTATGTATTCGTCGTAATAATATTATTCACCAAGTAATAAAACTCCGCCCTTGCCCTGGATGAAAAAGGAGGAGAGGGAGCAGTAACAAGCTCACTAAAAAACATAGACTCAGCTGGCCCGGCTGATAGTACCCTATAAGGACTCCTAATCCAGGAATACAGGATGAACAGCGTTTGTACTCCATGTTAGGAGCGGCTGCACATGGTGTCTGTTCCTTATATCAGAGGCGGCCATTTATTTTGGAGCTAAGTCGGCCTGCCACTGAGTAGTGCTCCCAGTCTTTAATGACAAAGGCAGAGGCATTCTACTTCACCCAGTGTGGAGATAAGAAAGAAGAAGACCAAGTAATAAGAAAAATACGAACTTTTGGGACATCCTTATATAAGAGGACAAAGAGAAAGGTGACAATAAATCATAGAAACCTCGAGAAATAAAGAAATATAAGAATTCAAATGGTATATTCATATTATCTTCCAATAAACTCTTAAACAGTACACAAATAATTTCTACGACAAAATATACAAAATTGGTACTTTTCCGTTAGCCAGGTGTCGTCAATTGTGAACCTAACTCAAGTCGCCATGCGATATGAATGACCAAAGAGTCACCGTGACGTCACGACCAATGAGAGGCTTAGTCTCAGATTGGGCCAAATGTCGCGGCCTCACCCGTCGAAAAAAAAAAACCGTTTATTTACGAACAAATATTAACAGTATGCAAAACAAACACAAGGTAATAAGAATAAATCTAAATAAATAGTGTATGACGTTTTGGTAAAAACGCTGTTACTGAAACGTCACACACTATTTATTTGGATTTGGTCTTATTACCTTATGTTTATAATCTATAATCCAAATTGTGCTTCTTTTTTTCAGTAAACAAAAACAAGTTCAACTATAAAAAAAATCTTAATTAACAATATGCAAAACAAACATAAGACAAAATTCAAATAAATAGTGTGAAGTTTTGATCGTTGTTACCATCTTCAGAGTGTTTTTACCCTCATTCAGTACTTTTGTCTGATGGTAACAACGCTGTTACTGAATGTCACACACTATTTATTTGGTCTTATTAACCTTGTGTTTAGAATCTATAATCCAAATTGTGCCTTATCAGTAAGCTAAACAAGTTCAACTATAAACAAATATTAATGAATTGTAAACAAAATAGTTTATGATAGGTTTAGCAAAAAATGTTTTTTAAAACAAAAATTAAGATATAAGGGGGGGAAATGGAAATCTTGCTTTTTCGCTTGTGCCCAGCTAACTGAAAAGTATCTACAAATGTGTTCCAATAGAGTAGATAGACATTTAAAAATTGTAAAAAATTTTAAATTCTTATTACCACATCTTTTCTAATTTACATATATGTATATTTACAGAAAAAAAAAGTATCCTTACCCAATATGACTTTATATAAGACATTTTTTTAAATAATAACAATATTAAAATAATATTTAAAAATAAAAAAAGCTTTCCACAAAAAAAATTAATTAATTTTACAATAATTAAAAATCGCGCAAAGGATTTGTACAACGTAAACAAATAAATCGTTTGGTTATTTTTGGTCAAAAATTAATATTTGTTTTCTCTATGAACAATTTATTTTTTTAATTAGTAAGCGCTATAAAGAAATGAATAACTAGCAGAATAAAGCTATTTTGTTATTTTACTTAGAAATATTTATTGAAAATACATATTATTTTATGAAAATAAAAAAATTTCAAATATATTTTTAATGCATCTTTTTATTATTATTATTTTTTTAACATTAGCTATTGAAACGAAAGTTAAGAAATTTGGCGTAGGTTTTGTAGGTATGTAAAATACTTTAAACCATTTTATTATATGTAAATTTTTAATAAACATTGTCTGCGTGTGTGTGTTAAAAAAAATTAAATTATGGTAATGGTGCTTATCTCTTTAGATCATGTCTAGAAATCCATTCTTCCCTAGCTTTGAAATAGTAGTTATGGATATGTAAAAAGAGACCTCTGTGTTTAATAAATTGCATATAAACTTTATAAGTTTAGCTTAGTTTTTTGCCTTCGCCAATTCCTTTTTATATATAAAAAAAGGTAAACTTTAAGATGTACATTTTTTTTAACTTTGTGTATCAGCAACAAGCCTTTTATTGGGGACCTATACCCAACACAGGATTCACCCAGGTGTATAATTGCATAGAAAAGATGAGTTAGTTATTTACATATCCATTTACATAACGGCTCTCTTTTCTCAATGTTTCTTTTCTTGCTCAGCCCTGTAAAATTTGTGATATATATATCACTGTAAATACGCCTATAAGATTTTAAACACAAGATAATAATTCGCTAACAGTATTGTTACCGAAATGTCACACACTATTTATTTATTTATTTAGATTTGATCTTATTACCTTGTATTTATAATCTATACTCCAAATTGTGTGCCTTACCAATGAGATTTTGTCAATGTGATTTTTCAAATTAATTTTGATTCAATTTATAGATAGGTAAACTTTTAAACGGGGAGCAAAATCTGACTGTCATTTGTGCGTACCCTGGATAGACAACTCACGACAGTAGCTCTTTTTACCTTTCATGGAGGATAATAAAAAAAAGGAATCAGTTTTATCATTCACTTCTATCTTCTCTAGCCTTCTGTAAATAAGAAGCACAGACATCGAAGGTTTCATAGTGTTTAATTATTGTGAATTACGCTGTAAAGAATCTAAAGGAGGACAAAGAACACTGCCAAGGTAGTTATTGCAGCAATTGTATTCCTTCAGGATATCTCTAATCTTGTGACGGGATGTGAGTGAGGGTAGAGGTTGGTAAACAGGCCACACCAACCTCCATATGCAAATACGTGTATACAGAATACAGATGTGCAAATACAGATATGCAATTTTTTTTGCAGGATGGATGCTATATGTAATCTATCAAAAGAAAAGCCATCTAAATACTTTGCAAAATTCTGAATATTTCATTAATCCTCTGTGATTTTCGTAAAATCAAATTTCAGCCTCTACTGACGAAGGACATTAGCCCGAAAACATGGTCTCCAAAGCTGGTGTTGTGACTTTGTCAACGACCCACGCCCGCTATTTTGTGGATTGTTTCAATAGATGGCGAATATATATAAATTTGTTGCGTCAATTTTAACAGAGTCAATATTTTTAAAATACATTTATAACAAAACATCATTTAAAATAAATGAGGCCACATAGATATATATGGCTCAGTGGCCAAGTGGTAAGGCGTCGGTCTCGTAAACCGAAGATCCAGGGTTCGATCCCCTGCTGGGCCTCTTTTTTTTTTTAATTGAATTATTCGACAAATTTAAAAATATTTCAGTTTATAAAACACACAGCTTTAAAAAAAAAATCAACGCATAGTTCATATTTATTCCGACAGATGGCGGAAGCAACTTTTAGTTACATGATCAGGAGATGTCTTTTTCTTAATTTATCAACTTAATCCCAGTACAATTTCACTTTTATGCTATCTTTTCACATAGCGTAATAATTTAATAAATTTTTAAAAATGTCCCTTTACGAGATACAAGATAAAATTTTAAAACTTGAAGAAGTCGGTAGACAAGTAGGTAACACGCTCGATTCCCGACAGTCATGAACCGGGATTGAATCCCACGTTAACATTTTGTTTAATATGTGAAAAACCTTCACATATTATTCATTAATTAAAAAGGCATATATTGGATCAAAATATCATTTATTTTACCAATATTTCAGTTGGCTGAACGCCAACCTTTATCAAGGTGTTATAACATTTTAAAGTGTGTCAACAACAAACTCAGCGCCACATAACGTCAACAGCATTAAGTTTTTAAAAATATTTAGTTATATTCAATGGGGAGAAAAATATATATATAAAAAAATATTATTCATTGTTGTAAATATCATAAACTAGGTTGTTCTTGTTGAGCGGTACCTAATAAAGTGATTTTGGAACCGAATTTTAAAACTCAGCATCGTAAATATCCTGTTCCAGTTCTAAAATAACTTTATTAAGTACCGTTCGAAAAGAGAACAACCTAGCTTATGTTACTTACAATGCATAATATGAACAGGTTCTTAACAGAAAAAAAGTGTACAATACGGGATTCGATCCCGGGGTTTATGGCTGTCGGAAACCGAATGTTTATTCCTCCAGCAACCGACTCTTTTATAAATATGCATATTCCAAAATCACTTTATAAGGTACTGCTCAAAAAGAACAACCTAGTTTATGATATTTACAACAATGAATGATACGTGAAGGTTATTCGCATATTAAACAAAATGTTAACACGGGATACAATCCCGGTTCATGGCTGTCGGGAATCGACTGTTTATACCTCCAGCCACCGACTTTTTTATAAATATGCAAATCAATTAAATTATATTACAGGAACTTTTTTTTAAATTGTTCTAATTTTGTTTATTTTCCTCTGTATCAATTCTGTTAATTTTTCCTCATTTTAAAATATATTGTAGCGTAGAAATCAAGTCTTTGTATATCTGAAGATGTAAAAGTATTTATTGATGACGTCACCGCGACTAGTCGACAATTAATAACTAACTATCTACAGCTAGAGAATATCGAGCAAGCAAGCTAGGTAACTAAATGATGATTTTACAAATATAAAATAATGAATCTGTATCAAATAGAGAGAGAGAGAGAAAATAGAGCTAATCCGGGCTCCTGGAGCGTAAAACAACGCAGAGGCGATATCGTAGCCAATGAGGAATTTCCGAGGCGCGATTATTGCTAGTTGAAAACTGTTTCAAATATTTTGGTTTAATAATTAAATTATAAATAATAAGTATAAATTAAATTTCTTTTCGCCACAATATATATTAACATAGAGCGTCCTCTATCTGTGAAATTATAATCATGGACGATAGAAATTTAAAGTGCACGTGGTAAAGACCATGATAATCATGGTGGTTAGTAGAAAAGAAAGAAGAAGAATATGGCGGTTAGTTAGGGCTTGCTTTTACTTCACCACATGTCTACACCTATAGAAAGCAGGTCGACTTTTACAAGTATATTCTATATACAGTTACGAGCGTCATTCCTCATCTCCTAATCAATCAACTCTGTCACCGTTTGCTTTTTTTTTTTGGAATGGGGCCCTCCTATTGGTTGGCTACGGTCACGCCACCTTTGCCCTCCCCCCACTCGCTTCTTCGTTTTTGTAACTATTGTGTTGGAGCGGGTCGCTCCTTAAATAAATGCATATATTAGTTAATAACTAAATGGAATCCTCTCTTTCTTTTTCCCAGTAAGAGACGCCTACGGAAGCCAACAGTACATAGACAGATAAAGCACATAGGCTATAGTTATTAACTAACATATGCAATTAATTAAGGCGCCAATTTATAATTGTAACAAATAGTATTTGAATCAAAACATTCAATCGGGTAAAACACGGGCGTTGCCCGGGTCATTCGGCTAGTATTTATATATAAAAGGGCGTACCTGGATCTGTAAATTAAAAAAAAAAATCTCAAAATTTACAATTAATACAAATTCTTGTAGATCACATGAAAACAAATTAATCATTGGTCAAATATAATTATTGATAAAAATGCATTAAAATTTAAAAAAATAATAATAATAATTTTACAAGTATGTCAGAACCCCGTTTGGTTATCTGCACTCAATGATGGATTTGGACTTTTGCAAGAATCAGAGAGCATTGAAAGAAAACGATTTTTTTTTTTTTGCAGAGCCAAAGAGTCCTTTAGGGAGAGATGTCCTCTTATCAGAGAGTAGTTAAATTGTAAAAAATGGTAATTTTGCAAATGAAAACTGTCCTTTGTAGAGAGGTGTCCTCTTACCGGAGAGTTGCTATATTGCAAAAATGGTAATTTTGCAAATGAAAACTGTCCTTTGTAGAGAGGTGTCATCTTACCGGAGAGTTGCTAAATAGTAAAAATGGTAATTTTGCAAATGAAAACTGTCCTTTGTGGAGAGGTGTCCGCTAAAGGGAGGTAGTTCTACTGTATAAAGATGTATATATGTAAGACTGTTACAATTGATTTAAATCTACTAGATATAATTTAAACAAATGCCACAGGTTTCTTTATTTTAAAATGTCAAGCTTTCACACACTGTCGGACCTTTGCGGAGTCATTGGCTTGATGAGGCGCTAGCGCATGAAAAGAGAGCTTGTTCTTTTTCTTAAATAATAAAAAATAAACTTCTTTTTCCAACAAAATATCATTTTCTACTCTGTGAATTAAAACAAAAATGTTGGAACTTACCTGTTAACGATATCTCGGAAGCAAGATCAAATCAGTGAAAAGGGAGAATCCCTGCAAAAACACACAAAAAGCATGTTTAAAATACTGGAATTCACTAAAAAAAAAAAAAGTTTTGTGAAACAAAAATAGTACAAAAGTGTAAAATTGTAATGGAATCAGGGGGGGGGGGGGATAAATGAAGAAAAAAAGGTATTTCTTGATCGTGAAATTAAAATATTTTCGCCAGTTTAAACCCGCAGGGGTTCACCACTGATGAGCCAGGCCCTTCCATTAATTTATCATTGTATTAAGGGTGGTATAAATTGTTTTCGTTCAAAAATAATCTTACACGCCAAAAACAGTAACATTCTTATAACAAAAATAAAAAACGCATATCCTGACCAGGAGCACATGTGCTTTACATTTCGTGGATGAATTTTCTTGATTTATCAAGAAATTGGGTTGGCCAAATATCAGGGAACAGGTTAAATCAATGTTTAGTTGATTTCTGTTCCACCAGATGGCGCTCTGACTTCTGTAAAGCACATATGATATTGGTCAGGATATGCCATTTTTAATATTGATTTCAACACCTGACCTTTTTATTATTATTATTTTTCTGTTATCTTTTCACATTCTTATAACAGTAGACGCGCTAATGCATCCTTATAAATATGTACACGAATTTATATTTGAAAAAACGCTAAAACACACCTGAAGTTTTACATGTGATTTAGTAAAATCGTGGATACATATATAAATAAACATTCATCTGAAGGTGACAGGTAGTGACTTAAACTTCGGAAATAAAATAAAAGTGTTATATATTAAGACAATGATATCCTCTCTATTCATTATAGAAGGAACAAACACAGGCCGGGGAGAAGAGATCCTCTTATTAGAGGACAATTGTACAAGTTTTAGGACAAGACGTATTTCTACGGGTACAGCTTGTACGACCATTGTCTTATAAAAAGAAGATATTCTCCCTGACTTGTGTTTCTGGTTGGTTCACCTGGTTCAAATTCACATTAATAGGTACCGCTCAGCAAGAGTAACCTAGTTCATGATAATTGAAACAATGAATAATATGTGAAGGTTATTCATATATTAAACAAAATTTTAACGCGGGACTCAATCCTGGTTCATGACTGTCGGGAATCGAGCGTGTTACCCTCTCTTCCACCGACTTATTGTCGGGAATCGAGCGTGTTACCCTCTCTTCCACCGACTTATTGTCGGGAATCGAGCGTGTTACCCTCTCTTCCACCGACTTATTGTCGGGAATCGAGCATGTTACCCTCTCATCCACCGACTTATTACTTGTGTGTTTCTTCTTCTAAATTGAAGGGAGATTATCGTTGTATTAATTCTAATTATTTTTTATATTATGGAACCCTTAGAAAGACATCTTACCGGAAAGCTTGAACGATTGTCATCTTATATAAAAAAGCTCTTCTCCCTGACTTGTATTTCTTCAGTTAAAGGTTATACATAAACATTGTTGTATATACCTTTTTTCACTTGTACTAATACTAATGTACTAAGGAATGACAATACATCCAGATGGCACAAGAACCTAAAGGACATGGAACAATTGTCTTGGTGTGGAACTAACACCTACCCACATATTCTCATGTCCAGCAATGGCCGCAGCCTTGCAGAAAATTGGCTTAGACCCAGAACAGCAGCTTTACACACCCAAGATAATGGACATTGATGCTGCTGTGATAGAGATGCATGGAGACATCTTAGACCCTTCATTGGACACAACAACAACAACGGAAAATTGACATGGACCCAGAGCAGCAGCTTTACATACCCAAGATAGTGGACATTGCTGCTGCTGTGATAGAGATGCATGGAGACATCTGAGACCCTTCTTTGGACACAACAACAACAACGGAAAATTAACATGGACCCAAAACAGCAGCTTTACACACCCAAGATAGTGGACAATGCTACTGCTGTGATAGAGATGCATGGAGACATCTGAGACTCTTCTTTGGACACAACAACAACAACGGAAAATTGACATGGCCCAAAACAGCAGCTTTACATACCCAAGATAGTGGACATTGAGACTGCTGTGATAGAGATGCATGGAGACATCTGAGACTCTTCATTGGACACGACAACAACAACAATACAGTATACACACCCAAGATAGAGGACATTACTGCTGCTGTGATAGAGAGGCATGGAGACATCTGAGACTCTTCATTGGACACGACAACAACAACAATACAGTATACACACCCAAGATAGAGGACATTGCTGCTGCTGTGATAGAGAGGCATGGAGACATCTGAGGCTCTTCTTTGGATACGACAACAACAACAACAACAACATGCACTAATCTAAATTTCTGTTAATACTACTAACTACTGTTTTTTAAGAAAAAGAAACTGCTTGTTTTCGTTTGCTTGTATATAAGTTTATGCCAAGCCCTTGTTTTCTTCTTTCCCTCCAATATTTGATACATTGTAAATAACATTGCTGATTATTGTTACTATTACTGTTATTTCTGTATATGCCATCTTCTACTTGGAGAATCTGTATAAGACCAGAAATGTCTTAATAAAGCTTTTTGTTGTTGTAAATAAAAGTTGTTGATGTAGTTGTGTCTTGTTCAAACATTCCAAAATGACAGGTTCGATTCTTTGAATGTTCACGTTTTTCTAATATTTTTAATGTAACACAATATCTTTTGATTATGAAAAAGGCCGTGGTTAGCTTTTCTTTTATTAACCAATAATGGGTATTCGGTGTTTCTTGAATAATTAAAAATCAACGAGAATAGTTGATATTTATTCCGATAGATGGCGCAAGCCATCAGCAACTTTCAGTTGCACAATAAGGAGATGCGTTTTTCGAAATATATGCACCTTATCCCAGTACAATATCACATTTGTACTATTTTTTTCACAATATCTTTTGTTGATATGCCTTGAACATCGAAAGGAGAAGAACCTTACTGTATATAGACCCAATATTAACCCCATTTAAAGCAATAGTCTCTATTCATCTTCTTTCTTATCTCAAAGCCATGATAATCATGGTGGGTAGTTAGCGACTGCTTTTACTGTAAGCGCACCACATGTCTACACATGTGAAAAGCAGTTCGACTTTGCACTTACAAATGTGCCAGAGCCCCGTTTGGTTACTTGCACTCGCTGGTGGGGTTGGACTTTTGCAAGAATCGGGGGCCTTTGGAGCGTCTCTATTCATGATAAGATATAGTCGATATTGTTTTATTAAGCCCCGTTGAAGAGCAATTATCGCTTGAAAGCTAGCGTTTTGTAATAAAAAGAAACTCATTGTGAGAAAATATTTTGTAATTTTATAGAAAACAATAGTATTAAAAATTACACTCTAGATGTCAATTTTTTATGTAAAAAAAAAATAGGAAAAATATTATATATTCCCATCACAAAAACTTATTTTTTCTATTTTGTAAATTATAAAAATAAATAACGATATATAAAGAACAGAGACAATAATAAATCCTTTGGAATTAACCCTCTTACGAAAAAATCAAATACAAAAAAACAAAGATAAATCAGCTGGGTCCATGGTCAAAAATAATAATAATTCAAAAAAATAAATACACTCACTGAATAAATATAAAAATAAATAGAGATTTATCGTGTTTCTGACTTTTATTTGTTTCTCCTCATAAAGAAGGATTAATGGCGGCTCAATTAACTGCCAAAAGATGGACGCGGAGCCAATCATTAATTATACGAGACAGACGATTTTAAAACTTTCAAACGATACTTTTTTAAAAAGTTAGAATTATGTTAATTTATGAAACGTTCTTCTTCTTCTCTTTTTGTTTCTTGTTTCTTAATCAATGTGATCGTTTTAATTTAGTTATATTTACAGAAACAAAAAGATATTAATAGAATAAAGACAAATTAAGATATAAAACACTTTAAACGACAAAAGTTTATGAAAAGTTAGTTTTTTACTAAATAAATAAATATATTTTGATTATAAATGGAAGACAATCAATTTAGTTTGTTATTAAACTCTTTTAAATTGTCTTAAAACGGCAATTTAACTTTTTTTGCTGCCAACGATATGTGTGATTGTAAAACTTTCTTAAGGAGCCTATAACAAGTCAGCGTTGGATCCAAGATATAACATTTATTATTTAGATACAGCTTACCCCACGCTGACGAGGGCCAACAGCCCGAAACGCGTACATGGTTAGATTTTATTGATTAATCAGGAATGGATATTTGTCTAATTCCGTAATAATTAAAAAAAAAATCAATGGAAAGTTGATATTTATTCCGATAAATGGAGCAAGCCATTAGCAACTTTCAGTTCCAGATAAGTATAGGCCTTTTTTTCTTAATTAACTATTCTGTTTTAATAATATATAGAGTTGTATCAGGGGTATATATATAATAAATACGTTTTTATGCCATTGATAAAGGCTGGCATTCAGCCAACCGAAATATTGTTAAATAAGTCCTTTTTTACATAATCCAATATATGCCCGTTTTATTATTAAAAGATTTTAAAATATGGATTGCTCTATTATCAAAAATACACACAAATATACATTATATATATAATATACAATATTACTATAGATATATAATTAGGTAAAAAAAAAGAAGATAAAGATAAAAAAGACAAAAGATAAAAAAAGAAGAATTAAATGAGAAATTTCAGAAAGCTGTCACTTAACTTGTCCATCGATGAGTGACAAGAAAGTCAAATATTTGGTCCAATTAGAGTCATGTTGACAAGAGTCACTCTATTTTTTTAACCGTTTTTTTTTTTAATCCATTCCTCTTAGTCGTGTTTGACTTCTTTTTTACTTTTATTTAATCTTCCATTTGTCACACACGTAAAAAAGAATCCATTAACTTTTTGGGAAAGATTGTAGATTGAGGGTTGTTTGAATTTACTTGTTTTTCTGGAATTTCTTTTTAAAATGAATTTAAGACCTTTCATTTTCAGATGAATTAATTCGCTTATATTATTGTTAGAGAATGTAAAACAAAAGGATTCATACAATACAGAAAAAGACAAACTATCATATGATACTACATCATTAAAAACCGTGAATCTAATATTTAGAGATACAGTGGACTCTCCTATAACGCGAGTTTTTACAACGCGATAAAAAAAATGCGACAAATTTATTTATACAACGCGAATTTTCGTATAACGCGTTATAAAATAAAACAATTTACCCTAACAACATTCGCGTTATACAAGTTTTATTTCGTACAACGCGAATTCCTATAACGCGATTTCATACAACACGGAACACATTAATTGCGTTATAGGAGAGCTTACTGTAGTTTTAAATAGTTTTCTCAAATAGTTAACTAGAAATATCAACTATTCGTTAATTTTTTTTTTTTTTTTTTTTATTCAAGAATTTGTCCATTTCTTGATTAATCAAGAAAAACTAACCACGTACGTATTTCGGGCTGTTGGCCCTCTACCCTCTGTATTTGGCCAATTCTGTAATAAATAAATAAAATCAACAAATCGTTGATATTTATTCCGATAGATGGTGCAAGCCATCAGTAACTTTTAGTTGCATGATCAGGAGATTCTATTTTTCTTAATATACATATTGCCACGTGGAAAATTAGGGAAGTCAAAAACTTCAAGAGGAGACAACAATTTATTTCAGACAAGGACAAACAATGAATGGTAAACAAAAGATAAGCCACGAGGGAAATTTACAGAGTAGCAAAATATAATCATAAAAATAACCACTCTGTTAATAAAAATAATAAAACTATGTTACATAAATAAAATTAATAAATACTATGTTACAATATTTATTCCGAAAGATGGCGCAAGCCATCAGTAACTTTTAGTTGCATGATCAGGAGATTTTTTTTTTCTTCTTAATATATATGTATATTAGTTGGTCAAAAATCAACTCGGGGAGAACCTGGCGAAGCCGGTACATTCAATAAGTGTGTGAAACATAAGGAAAAAAGGCATACAAGAAATAAGGTCCGGTGTTGATATTATAAACAAAAAAAGCATATCCTGACCGTCCATTTTTTTCTGGAATTGACGTCGGTGGACGAGTAGTTAAAACTCTCGATTCCCAACAGCCATGAACGAGGATCAAATCCCGTATTGGATACTTTATTTTAACAGATGTGAATAACCTTCACATATTATTCATTGTTGCATTACTGTTACTCCTGCATGTACCTTACATTTCTACTCTGAGAATCTGTATAAGACTTAAAGGTCTTAAAAAAGCTTTTTGTTGTTGTTGTTGAAATTGTTGTTTATATCATAACTAGATAGTTCTTTTTTTGAGCGGTACCTAGTAATGTTATTTTGGAACTATTTATTAGCTTGATTGTCTTAATTATTTTTTCCTGCCTATCAATTTCATATTACCATTAAGGTACTATTTACTGTTATTCCTGTATGTATCCTACAATTCTGCTTGTAGAATCTGTATAAGAATAATAATCTGTATGTAAATCTGATGTCCTCAAAGCTTATGTCCATAGTTCTTCTAAAATATCCATTCAAAGAGTCTAGCAACAGTAACACTATAAAAGGAAGATCGAAAAATACAATATAAAAGTAGTATGGCAGATTAAACTGGCGAAACCGCTGGGAGAGTTCACCAGTGATGAGCCAGGCCCTCCCATTAATTTTTTTCCATTGCAGTAAGGACAGTAGAAATTGTCTATTTTTAAAAAGAATCATACGCGTCTATAATAGTTTCGAATTTTGATAACAGATGGCGCGCTAATGCATCATAACTAAAAGGTGTTAATAAAGCTTTTTGCTGTTATGGAACTACTTTTTCTTATCGTAAAGATAGAGGCTGCCTGGCCGGCATTCATAGTTCTTCAAATTAAAGATACTTCGGTCAGTAAATCTTTTTATTATCTCGACGGTATAACAAAACGCTAATCCCTAGTACACGTGGTACAGGCCATGATAATCATGGTGGGTAGTTAGCGACTGCTTTTACTGTAAGTACATCACATGTCTACACATATGAAAAGCAGTTCGACTTTACACTTACAAATGTGCCAGATCCCCGTTTGGTTACTTGCACTCACTGGTGGGGTTGGGTTTTTGCAAGAATCGGGGGCCATTGGAGCATTTTTTTTTTATCAGAAAAAAAGTGGCCAATGCGGGAATCGAACTCGGATCGTAGTGGTCGAAAACCAACAGTTTAGACCATCCTTCCACCTACCCCCTACTAACTACACCCATACCTCGCTTTGCGTCGGGGTTACGTTCCAAAAAAACACGACGCAAATTGAAACAACGCAAAGTGAAAATATGTGAAGGCGCAATCAAAAACAAAGGTGTTGCCATATTTTAGGGGGGAAAAAAAGCGTAAAGACTCGAATCCAAAACAAGGCAACTTCGAAAATCTAACGACGCACAGTGAAAATCAGTAAAAATTAAGCAGCGACGCAACTTCGAAAAAAAAAACGCAAAACGAAACAACGCAAAGCGAGGTATTGGTGTACTTTTTCTTGAACGTTTTAATGAAAAAAAAATGTCTAAGAAGAAAGAGAGAAATTGGTCTTAATTAGCTAATTAAATAAGGTAGTGGATGTTTGGGGAAGGAAAAGGAAGATTAAAGGAAGACAACATTGGCTGAAGGTAATTGGAAGGAAGGATGGAAGAAGGAAGGAGAAACGACGACAAAGAAACCCAGACAGAAGAAATAAGAATACATTAGCGCCACACAATGTGAATAAAAGAATAAATAAATAAATGGAAAGAAGGATATTTATTCCAAGGATATATAGCTCAGACTGTGTGTGGAGAAATATGATTAATGAAGGTTTTATGGAATGAATTTGAAATAAAATTGATTTTTAGGGAGAAGTAAGAAGAAAATAAAGTATGGCAACTTGTTGATGCAACACCGATAATTTTACATAGCGTTCTTAGTGTGGGAATTATTAAAAAATAAATACAGAATATGTTTTAGGTGGAAATTTTGCTGGGAGGATATTGATCTAAAGAGACAAGGTTGCCTCTCCCGTCAAAATAGACGTCAAAACTAGACGCCATCTATATCCTCCCGGCAAAATTTCCATCTATATTTTAGCCATAGATATGGCCCAGCCACTTTGCAGGCTAAACACCTCTTTGGCAGATTGTCAAGATTCCATTAGATCCCGTGTGGATCTCATGGAATAAAGTCCGCCCTAGACTGACGAGGGCCATTAGCCCAAAACCATGGTCTCTAGGTGGACGCTTTTCAGTTTGCAAAAACTAGTGTTGTGGCTTTGTTACCACCGACCCGAGGCCTCTAGTTGCGGCGACGGTCAATAGATGGCGTCTAGCTTTGACGTCTATTTTGACGGGAGAGGCGACCTTTGTCTCTTTAGAATATATTTTATATATATTTACTGTTCATTAGTGTTTTTTCTTATTATTTTTTTACCTCTATATAGATAGGAATTTAACCGGAAGGATAAGGATGTGCCCTTGTCACCTGAGCCCGCTAGTTTTCGGAGACGTTCAATAAATGTCACTTAGTTTTTGATATCTATTTTGACGGAAGAGGTGATCTTCATTTTTATAGATCAATTTCTCCCTCCAGGCAAAATTTCCATATATATATAATGATCTATATAAATTGAAAGGTCACCTCTCCCATCCAAAATCGACGCCAAACCTAAGCGCCATCTATTGACCGTTTCAACAAACTAGCGGCCTCGGGTCGGTGACAAAGCCACAACACCCGCTTTGGAAAACTGAGAACTTCCACTTGGAGACCATGGTTTAGGGCTAATGGCCCTCTTCAGCCCAAGGCGGACTTTATTCCATGAGATCCACTAGGAATTCGTGGAATCTTCAGAATTTACCAAATAAGTGTTTTATCTAGAAGTGTGTCTATCCTACGGGTTAAATTTGGATAGAAAGCTCTTTTCCTGGAGGGTATTGATATATGAAAAGAGAAGTCATATCTCCGGTCAAAAAAGATTTGTAGATTTATTTATGAAAATTCGAAACTATTATAGAGACGCGTATGATTATTTTAAAAAATAAAACAATTTCTACTGCCCTTTGTGCAATGTAAAAATTAATGGGAGGGCCTGGCTCATCAGTGGTGAACCATCCCAGAGGTTTCGCCAGTTTAATCTACCATACCGCTGTTATATTGAATTTTTCGATATTCTTTTATAGTGATGCAAATGTTAGACTCTTGGAATGGGTATTTTATATGAACTATGGACATAAGCTATGAAGACAGCAGAATTACATACAATTATAAATATTTAGAAAGATGTTGCGTCGCGTATATAGAAACAAAAGCCGTAGTAATTATGCACCGAATGAATAGAATTTAAAAAAGGTGAATTTGGAGGTAGAGGTGGGATGTAGGGTGACACCCAGGCATTGGTAGACAGCATGGGGGTCCATTAGAAAGTCCGGAGTGGGCCCCGCGGACTGAGATAAGGACGATGGGGTTTATGGAAGTCTCGTAAAACTCAACTAATGGAAGGTCTGCTCTGTGGTAATGTTTATTTCTGGACTGCCAGGTAGCTGTAGTTCTTTCTGGACTGCCAGGGATCGAAGTTATCACTGGGTGTTCTGTACCTGGTAGGTGTCTGTGGTTGGGTGTTCTGTACGAGGTAGGTGTCTGTGGTTGGGTGTTCTGTACCAGGTAGGTGTCTGTGGTTGGGTGTTCTGGTTCTTCTATATTTGTCCAGAAGCTGGGCTAAAGATGAGGTATTTCGTTTTAGAAAAAACTTACTCCAGCTAAAGAGACAAAGGTCGCCTCTCCCTTCAAAATAGACGTCTAAAACAAGACGCCATCTATTCTCCGTCGCCGCAAACTACCGGCCTCGGGTCGGTGACAAAGCCACAACACCAGGTTTGGCAAACTGAAAGCGTCCACCTAGAGACCATGGTTTCGGGCTCTCGTCAGCCTAGGTGGACGCTTCTCAGTTTGCAAAAGCTGGTGTTGTGGCCTTGTCACCGACCCGAGGCCGGTAGTTTGCGGCGTCGGAGAATAGATGGCGTCTTGTTTTAAACGTCTATTTTAAAGGGAGAGGCGACCCTTGTCTTTTTAGATCAATTTCCTCCCGGCAAAATTTCCAACTTACTCCAGGTAATTGTGAAATCGTAACGGGTTGCAAGGGCATAATCGATATAAATATAAAAAGTTATAATAATAATTATAAAACCCACAACCATATAAACATTGTAACATAGAAAATTAGGAAAGACAAACTTCAGGATGACACGGCAATTTATTTAAGGCAGGAACTAAAATGTATAAAATACAAGAAGAAGCGGGAAGTTTACAGAGTAAAAAATATAAATATCGAAATAAAAATAATCTGTTAATTAAATAATAAATATTTCGCTACAATATCATCGCTGGATTTGAAACGAGAAGGTTAAAAGACCTATGAGCCCAGAATAGATTCACGAAATGACGAAGTAGGGCAGCCAGAAGGAAGGAATGAAACCAAGCCAACAATAAATAAAAAAACACCCACAAAGAAGTAGATCTCCCGGGAAGACAAAGAAATCGGGAGGTCGAACATCTGAAGGTGAGAACCTGTTCTGTGGCGGCAATAGAATGTCCAGACAGCTGGCTGGGGCGCGTTCGCCTCACCCGTCTGGATTCATTCTTATTAGCAATATAATAATATTTGTGTGGAACATTTTAAGATTTTGCATATTATCCGTGCGCATGGGCCTATGATATCTTCTCTGTATCCTTCTTATTGTAGTAGTTGTACCACCGAACTGGTATCACAGGGACCATGCTAATCTTCTCTGTATCCTTCCTATTGTAGTAGTTGTACCGCCGAACTGGTATCACAGGGGCCATGCTAATCTTCTCTGTATCCTTCCTATTGTAGAAGTTGTACCACCGAACTGGTATCACAGGGGCCATGCTAATCTTCTCTGTAACCTTCCTATTGTAGTAGTTGTACCGCCGAACTGGTATCACAGGGACCATGTTATTCTTCTCTGTATCCTTCCTATTGTAGTAGTTGTACCGCCGAACTGGTATCACAGGGGCCATGCTAATCTTCTCTGTATCCTTCCTATTGTAGTAGTTGTACCACCGAACTGGTATCACAGGGACCATGCTAATATTCTCTGTATCCTTCCTATTGTAGTAGTTGTACCGCCGAACTGGTATTACAGGGGCCATGCTAGTTCAATAAAATATAATAAAAATAGGAAATCGTTCAACAGAGTAAGTTGGTTGAAGACATGACATAGGAAATGACTGGGTGGAAATGCCTTAGTCCCAAGGCCATATTGTCGTGTGAACTCTGAGTCCATGGATTGTTTTCTCTTTCCTTTTACCATAAACAGCGTAAAACATTATCATCTTTTTTTTTTTTTGTTTGTTTTCTTATATTCTACGCTACATTTTATTTTCACCGACTTCCCTTCGTTCTCTTGAAGTAATCTTAAAGTTAAACCTATATTATTATTAGACGCGAAAATATTGCCATGAATACTTCTACTTACGTTTGAAAGTATACAACATGTTAAACGCCCTTGACCGAGGTCTCCTGGCGTTCTTGTCTACTTCTTGTATAGACTTCTAATATAGATTTGTAAAACGAAATCTATTCAGAGTAAAAATAAATAAATAAAACTTATAGCTTACAACAATCAAGTATTTTTATTTCCAGTATAGAAATGTATATTAAATTCAATACCTTTTGTAGATATATTTTAAATTATATAGCAAAAAATATCTTTTAAGAAACTGATAATTTATATTATGCTGATTGTACATACTGCCAGACACTTCTTTATTTTGTACACAGGTCTTTTTTCTTGTTTTTTCCCCTCTCTTTCTCATTGTTAATCTATTCAATGCCTAAAAGTATTGTATATATATGTATAGACAAATGTAAAGGCATTTATGTATGACAGCGCAAGTGTCCCTAGGGGGACATAGCGCTTTAAATTGAAATAAAAATTTAAAAAAACACGTATCTTTCATACACTGGTATCCTTATAACCCAGATTGTTTTGCCAAGTCTGTTAGATTTTATTACAAGAGACAATATAGGTCCCGTTGAAGATATTTTAACTTGAAATCTTTGGTTTTTTATACGTAAAATAAAATATTCGGATTGGAAGCTAATTGCCTCACTGTAAATATGTAAATATGAAAAGGGAAGCAGTTACTCATTGTAAAAATGTCTTCTTCTTCTCCTTTCTTATCTCCGCTCAATCATATTAGGATATCAAGCTTGTAAAGCTTGAGATCATGACTGGGTGAAGTAGAATGCGTCTGCCTTTGTCATTAAGACTGGGAGCACTACTCAGTGGCAGGCCGACTTAGCTCCAAAAGAAATGGCCGCCTCTGACATGAGGAACAGACGCCATGTGCAGCCACTCCTAACATGGAGTACAAACGCTGCTCATCCTGTATCTCAGTATTATGAGCCCTTAGAGGGTACTATCAGCCGGGCCAGCTGAGCCCAGGTTTTTTAGTGAGCTTGTTACTGCTCCCCCTCCTCCTTTTTCATTCGGGCTTGGGATCAGCAAAGGCGGAGTAAAAAAAGTCTAACTAATCAAAACTTGTCTGTAATTTAGGGAGTCCATTGAAATTAAGAAGTCCATCTCTAAAATGCTACAAACTTACTGAAAATATTGGAAGATACACACCAGGATATATCACTTATTAAAAATTGTTCCTTCCTTGTTCCAAAATCACTTTATTAGGTACCGCTCAAAAAGAACAACCTAATTTATGATATTTGCAACAATAAATAATATTTTTAATTAAAAAAGCATATGAAAAAAATAGTACAAATGTAATATTATACTGGGATAAGGTACATAAATTAAGAAAAAGGCATCTCTTTATCGTTCCACTGAAAGTTTCCGATCTCTCCTATATATAGCGTAAGCCATCAGCAACCTTCAGTTGCACGATAAGGAGATGCCTTTTCTTTAAAAAAGCATATATTGGATCAAAATATCATTTATTTTTACCAATATTTCAGTTGACTGAATGTTGACGTTATGTGGCGCTGAGTTTGTTGTTGACACACATTAATATTAGGATCAGACATAGTATAGCCACGCTTAATAGATTAAAACAAGAAGTAGGTGAATAGCGTGGTAAGTTTCTTTATTTCGCACAACAAGCTTTCGGGCATCAGCTGCCCTTCATCAGGTATAATGCATTATATCTGATGAAGGGCAGCTGATGCCCGAAAGCTTGTTGTGCGAAATAAAGAAACTTACCACGCTATTCACCTACTTCTTGTTTTAACACATTAATATGTTATAATACCTTGATAAAGATTGGCGTTCAGTCAACTGAAATATTGGTAAAATAAATGATATTTTGATCCAATATATGTCTTTTTTAATTAAAGATTTATTTATGGATTGCTCTATTTTTAAAATAGATAATATGTTAAGGTTATTCATATATTAAAACAAAGTATCCAATACGGGATTCGATTCCCTGGTTCATGGCTGTCGGGAATCGAGGGTGTTATCCACTTGTCCACCGATTATACGACTTAATAAAAATGAAGAAAAGAAAGAGAAAGGATGGAAAAGGCTTCTACACCTGTACCATCATGTAGAGGTATAAATGGAGGAGGAACGTTGATTACAAATTAAACGGCCAGAGTAGTGATATGTTAACTCGGGATTCAATCCTGGTTTATGACTGTCAGGAATCGAGGGTGTTAACCACTCGTCCACCGACTTCTTTTTAAAAATGAAGAAAGAGAAAGGATGGAAATGGCTACCACACGTGTACCCTCATGTAGAGGTTGGAAATGGAGGAGGGAGGAGAACGTTGATTACAAATTAAACGGCGAGAGTATTGATTTAAGAGAGAAAGTAGTTCAGGGGCGTAGAGGGAATGACAATACAATACTGAGAGTGTGGGCAGCTTTTATACCCAGGGAGATTGTATGGTAATTTATTACTAATATAGATAATGTTTCTTTTTGCTTATCCCTAGTACACGTGGTATACATGCCATGATAATCATGGTGGGTAGAAGAAGGCGACTGCTTTTACTGTAAGTGTACCACATGTCTACACATGTGAAAAGCAGTTCGAATTTGCACTTACAAATGTGCCAGAGCCCCGTTTGGTTACTTGCACTCGCTGGTGGAGTTGGACTTTTGCAAGAATCGGGGGCCATTGGAGCTTTTTTTTTTAATCAGAAAAAAGTTCCCAATGCAGGAATCGAACCCGGGTCGTAGCGGTCGAAAACCAACGGTTTAGACCATCCTTCCACCGACCACCCAATGGTGTTTCTAAATAGAGAGAAAGGTATAGAGCTGTTTATATTAATAACCGATAAACGGAGTACCTCCATCTTTTTATTTCGTTAAATATACCCCAATATGAAAACAATATTGAGTAAAATTAATCATTCCTCCAGGGAAAAGTGTCCTCCAGGGAAGTTATAATATATTATACCAGGTAGAAAAAGTTCCATGTGCGCAAAACAACTGCTTTTCACATGTGCAGACATGTGGTGCATTTACAGTAAAAACAGTCGCCATATTCTACCCACCATGATAATCATGGCCTGTACCACGTGTACTAGGGATAATAAAAAAAGTTCCATAGTTTACTTGGATATACCGTACCTTCTGTAACTCAAAACTAAAAAATGAAGTCACTCACTATATTTTTGATTGCTATGCTCTGAAAGAAGAAAGAAGAACCCTTATGCTCAAAACTGGGCAACTCTGTGCTTCACTTCCATCAATAATTGACAATATGACCCAGAATAAGTATATTGCTACGGCGTTTTATGGTTTCCACAAGTCCGTATCTCAGAAGAAGGCCAAGTGACACTCACTCCTCACTTTCTTACTGCTACTCTTTTTGTGTTGTTTTTCTTGCTTCCCTCTTTCTCTTTCTTTTTGTTTTTCTTTTTCTTCTGTATATATCGTTATTTCATTTGTCTCACTGCTTTGTTCTTATGCATACCTCTGGTGAATCCTGTATAGGGTCAGTGACCCTGAATAAAGGCTTTTTGTTGTTGTTGTTGTACTTGTATATACCAAGTATACCATATACCACCGTATACCATATTACCATAACCAACACTCAACCGTACACTGTCGGATATGAGAACAGAATCGTTTAATACAACAGTAGAGCTCAAAGAAAGCGGTCTGGTAGTTTAAGCTGGCGATACCACTGATGATCCAGGCCCTCCCAATATCTTCCATAGCAGTTTAATTTCTTGAATTGAGAAGAGGTATAACGTCATCAGTACCTATCCCTGAACAGAGTAACGTAAGAAGTGGTGTAAACCCAGCACTATACAAAAAAGCTTAAAGAAAATCTGTATGGTACATATACACTCATGGACAAAACTTAAGGAAGTTGTAACTTTTAGCATGTATATCGGGATTCAGACAATAACTCTGAAAGATACACTCATGGACAAAACTTAAGGAAGTTGTATCTTTTAGCATGTATATCGGGATTGAGACAATAACTCTGAAAGATACACTCATGGACAAAACTTAAGGAAGTTGTACCTTTTACCATGTATATCGGGATTCAGACAATAACTCTGAAAGATACACTCATGGACAAAACTTAAGGAAGTTGTACCTTTTACCATGTATATCGGGATTCAGACAATAACTCTGAAAGATACACTCATGGACAAAAATTAAGGAAGTTGTACCTTTTAGTATGTATATCGGGATTGAGACAATAACTCTGAAAGATACACTCATGGACAAAACTTAAGGAAGTTGTATCTTTTAGCATGTATATCGGGATTGAGACAATAACTCTGAAAGATACACTCATGGACAAAACTTAAGGAAGTTGTACCTTTTACCATGTATATCGGGATTCAGACAATAACTCTGAAAGATACACTCATGGACAAAACTTAAGGAAGTTGTACCTTTTACCATGTATATCGGGATTCAGACAATAACTCTGAAAGATACACTCATGGACAAAAATCAAGGAAGTTGTACCTTTTAGTATGTATATCGGGATTGAGACAATAACTCTGAAAGATACACTCATGGACAAAAATTAAGGAAGTTGTACCTTTTAGTATGTATATCGGGATTGAGACAATAACTCTGAAAGATACACTCATAGACAAAACTTAAGGAAGTTGTACCTTTTAGCATGTATATATCGGGATTGAGACAATAACTCTGAAAGATACACTCATGGACAAAACTTAAGGAAGTTGTACTTTTTAGCATGTATATCGGGATTCAGACAATAACTCTGAAAGATACACTCATGGACCAAACTTAAGGAAGTTGTCTTTTTTAACATGTATATCGGGATTCAGACAATAACTATGAAATATACACTCATGGACAAAACTTAAGGAAGTTGTCTTTTTTACCATTTGTATCGGGATTCAGACAATATCTCTGAAATATGTACTCATGGACAAAACTTAAGGAAGTTGTATCTTTTAGCATGTATATCGGGATTCAGACAATAACTCTGAAATATACACTCATGGACAAAACTTAAGGAAGTTGTATCTTTTAGCATTTATATCGGGATTCAGACAATAACTCTGAAAGATACACTCATGGACAAAACTTAAGGAAGTTGTATCTTTTAGGATGTATATCGGGATTCAGACAATAACTCTGAAAGATACACTCATGGACAAGACTTAAGAAAGTTGTACCTTTTAGCATGTATATCGGGATTCAGACAATAACACTTAAAGATATTTGATGAACAGCTACCTTTATTGAAGGCACACGGGGCAACCAAGTGTAAACAGTCTCTGTCTCCTTCAAAATGAATAGACGACCGGCCACATCAAAGACTTTCCACTTCCGTAAGTTCCGTCCACGAGTGCAGAGGGTGTTGAAAGACAGTTTGGCCTATATCGATTGTTGTTGGAAAGAGAATTAAGTGTCAAACAGCGGTGCCAGGCTCCACCAATGTCAACATGACATCGATTTGTGTGAGAGCAATTCAGTGTTTAAACCAATCAATCGCTAGTAACGTCTCAACTTCTCCTCAGCCCAGTGGCGCTAGAGAATCTGTTTCCATTTCCACAGATTTATTGCGAATTTTCCATCACAGTAAATGATAGAAAGAAGTTGTTTTATTTGTAGCGGGGAAGAAAAATGTATGAATTATTTTTATATACTTAAATATCTTATATTTAAACAATCTTGTAAAAAGCTCTACTCACCAAGATTAACATGGTTTCTACTATCTAGTTTTTCTCTCAAAGCTCCTTTTCTATGGCTAGTCTTTTGATGGTATCGTAGAGTATCTATTTCTCCTCAACCAGCCATAGGTTGGTGGCTGGTAGTATTCCTGTCCTCTCAGAGCTTCCTTTCTATGGCTAGTCTTTTGATGGTATCGTAGGGTCTATCTATTTCTCCTCAACCAGCCATAGGTTGGTAGCTGGCAGTATTCTTGTCCCCTCAGAGCTTCCTTTCTATGGCTAGTCTTTTGATGGTATCGTAGGGTCTATCTATTTCTCCTCAACCAGCCATAGGTTGGTGGCTGGCAGTATTCCTGTCCCCTCAGAGCTTCCTTTCTATGGCTAGTCTTTTGATGGTATCGTAGGGTCTATCTATTTCTCCTCAACCAGCCATAGGTTGGTGGCTGGCAGTATTCCTGTCCTCTTAGAGCTTCCTTTCTATGGCTGGTTTTTTGATGGTATCGTAGGGTCTATCTATTTCTCCTCAACCTGCCATAGGTTGGTGGCTGGCAGTATTGCTGTCCTCTTAGAGCCTTCTTTCTATGGCTAGTCTTTTGATGGTATCGTAGGGTCTATCTATTTCTCCTCAACCTGCCATAGGTGGTCATGCGTGAGCTTTCGGGCTAACATGCCCTTCAACCTAGAAGCATTACTTTTAGCCAATGTACTAGGCGGCGTGTTATAATTGGCTAGAAGTAATACTTCTAGATCTCCGTGTTGAAGTACATGTTAGACCGAAAGCCCGAGAAATAAAAATATATTGTAAAAAGAAACCAAACCCTAGAGAGTCCTTATCCGCCTGGGAAAGAAGGCTCACTCGCCGGGGCATATCCCCCGCATGATCATCTATATTTTAGTTTTATTTCCATTTTTAATGTAAATTATTGACAAGAAGTCAATAAAATTTGTTTCAATTGTCAATTGTCTAGAGAGTCCTTATTAATTTTGTCATAAAAGAGTTTATTGAAGAATTATTTATATAAATTCACAGAGTATTGTCTGTTTAACCACAAATTCTAAGCTATATATAGGACTTAAAATATGGAAGCCAAACAAAGGAATGGTATTCAAAATCCATAACCAACGACAGCCCAAGGCCAACAGGCGTTATTAAAACCCACCTAGGGTTACAAAACACCATTTCCGAGCCGTTAAATATTTCAGTGAAGTCATTTTGAGCTGAAATATTAAAACTCGACGGGGGTTGAATATTCACAAAGGGGTTTTTTTTCTTATTACAATTTCGTATTTTCAGAATGGTTGTTACCAACTTGCAAAAACACTTTGGTAAAAACGTCTTATCCATCTCTCAACCACCCTCTAACAGCTTGGAGTAAAATTACATCACTTTCAAATGTTCTACTACGTAAATCAGGCCTGATGCTGAGCTGACACTCGAAAGCTTGCCATTTTAAACTTAATAAAAAAAAACTTTTATTGTTAATTTTTCTAATTGATTAAATAAGATAGTTTAATGAAAAGTTAAGATGGAATCTGAAAGAATATTGTTCTATAAAAAATGACAATAATACAATAGAATCTCTTTGTAAAAGACAACACCAATTGCAGAGCCAAAGTGTCTTTTAGAGAGGGCAGCTACAGTAGAGCTACCTCCCTGTAAAGGACAACACCTAATTGCAGAGCCAAAGTGTCCTTTAGAGAGAGCAGCTACAGTAGACCTACCTCTCTGTAAAGGACAACACCTAGTTACAAAGTCAAAATGTCCTTTAGAGAGAGTAGCTACAGTAGAACTACCTCTCTGTAAAGGACAACATCTAGTTACAGAGCCAAAGTGTCCTTTAGGGAGAGATGTCCTCTTACCCGAGAATTGTTAAATAGTAAAAAAAATGATAATTTTACAGTAGAACCTCCCTGTAAAGAACAACACCAAATTGCATAGCCAAAGTGTCCTTTAGAGAAAGGTGTCCTCTTACTGGAGAGTTGTTAAATAGTAAAAAAAAGAAGATAATTTTACAGTAGAACCTCCCTGTAAATAACAACACCTAATTTTTGATCCAAAGTTTCCTTTAGGGAGAGGTGTCCTCTTACTGGAGAGTTGTTAAATATAGTAAAAAAATGATAATTTTACAGTAGAACTACCTCCCTGTAAAGAACAACACCTAATTGCAGAGTCAAAGTGTCCTTTAGGGAGAGGTCTCCTCTTACTGGAGAGTTGCTAAATAGTAAAAGTGATAATTTTACATATGAAAACTGTCCTTTATAGAGAGGTGATCTCTAGCACGAGTGTCCTCTCATGGAGGTAGTTCTATTGTAATAAATATACGTCACTTCTTTCATTAAAATAAACAAATTCTGTAGATTCCCGAATACCTTTATGGATCTCATGAAACCATAGCCGTTCCTGGACTGACGATGGCCATTAGGCCGAAACAAAAGTTTCCAAGTGGGGCGTTCCGAATTTATCAAAACTGGTGTTCAGCTGCTTTATCATTGAACCCAATCAGATCGATTTCAGAGAGGGTCTGTTGGAAAAGAAGGAGTTCGCAGCAGCCAATGGGAGGCCGACGGAAGGGGGATACGGGGATGCAGCGGTTGAAATAGGAGGAACAAAAAAAAAAAAAAAAAGAACTTGTAAACAACTTTCGAACACGAGAATTTGCCCTGATCCCCGATTCTTTTAGTGTAAATATTTAAATATATAATTAATTAAATAATACTTTACTTATTTTCTTAATTTATAATAAATATAATTTTCCCTCCTGTTTTCGTCATACATTTTAAAAGTGTTATAAACAGCGACACCACAATTTTGAACCTTCAACCCCGCCGACCAAGAATAGAGGTGAGTGACTAACTCTATAGAACTTAGATCGTCGTCACAACACAGAGTGGCGGTGAAACGCAATAGGGTCAATTGATGGTGCATAGAGTTTTTGTCAAGCCATTCAAATTTCCTGGATATTAATCAAAAAAATATCACAGGTTTCTGGATATGAGTTTCTCAACTCCAGAACCTGTGGTATTTGTTTGATAGAGTTTTTGTGTCTATTTTGACGAGAGAGGTGGCATTTCTCTATATATACAACACGCCTTACAGTAAACACACAAGCGTGTAGAGTTGGCATAAAGCGAATGGGGTACACGCGGGAGAAATCAATTGTTGAAACCCAAGCCTCGGTAATCAATAGATACACACTGAGCTAAATCACGTCATTCCCATAGAGAAGGAAGGCTACATCCTTGAACAAGAAGAAAGCAATGAAACCCAATTTGAAAATCCCCATAAAAGTTCCATTAAGCGGGATTAAACCCCAGAGAGGAGCAGCTTAGTATAATGGGCCAAGTATTTTCATTATATATAAAGACAGGGTTGTCCGTGAAGACTTCGTAAATTCCAATAAACACTACAGAGACACACACATTAATATTGCCACGTGGAAAATTAGGGAAGACAAAAACTTCAGGAGGGGACAACAATTTATTTCAGGGAAGGACAAACTATGAATTGTAAATAAAAGAAAAGCCACGAGGGAAATTTACAGAGTCGCTAGATATAAACATAAAAATGACCACTCTGTTAATAAAAAATAATAAAATTAATAAATACTTTGTTACATAAATAAAATTAATAAATACGATATTACAATATGTTATAATACCTTGATAAAAGTTGGCGTTCAGCCAACTGAAATATTGGAAAAAAATAAATGATATTTTGATCCAATATAGGTCTTTTTAATTAATTAGAGGGATAAGTAATATCTATATATATATAAAATGAATGTTTGTATGTTTGTTTGTTGGTTTGTATGTCCTGTATACAAATTCGCAGTAGTTCACTAATTCAAACCAAAATTTCCATACATAGGTAAAAAATAACGGGGATGACGATAGGCTATTTTAAAAAAATATATAAATCAATTATTAAAACTATATATTCAAATTATTCGACTTAGCTCACGAGCAGCGCCCTCTAGAACGCTCAGGCGTCCTGCCGGCAGCCAACGGGCGCGAGCCGCCGGCAGGTCGCCTGAGCGTTCTAGACGAGAAGCTTTTTCTTAATTACAATGCAAGTCCTTAACTATCTATATTTACAGGTTTTCTAATTTATAACTATTTCACATATTTACATATATATTTTCATTTTTTGCTATAACTGATCTAATTCGCCGTTTAAAATAACTGCTCTTGCTATATTTGCTATTTTTATTTTGCTATGTTTAATGTGTTTGAATAATACATTTAATCGTGTAAACCCGGGCGTTGCCCGGGTCATTCGTCTAGTATAAACTATTTATAAAAACAATTTCTATATATACTCTGCCCTTATTGCAGTAAGGACAGTAGAAATTGTTTAATTTTTAAAAAGAATCATACGCGTCTATATTAGTTTCGAATTTTCATAACAGATGGCGCGCTAATTCATCATAATAACCTATTTTTAAAACGTATGATTATTTTTTTTAATTAAACCAATTTTCTACTACCCTTACTGCAATGATAAAAATAAGAGCCTGGCTCATCAGTAGTGAACCCTCACAGCTATTTCGCCAATTTTACCTACCATACCGCTATATTAATGCATTATTACAGCAAGTATGGTAGATTAAACTGGCGAAACCGCTGAGAGGGTTCACCACTGATGAGCCAGGGGTATCCATTTATTAAAAAATAAAAACAAACAGATGGTGCAAGCATACTTTAGCCACGTTTTAAAAGTTAAAAGAGAAAACGAAAATATAACGTGGTGAGTTTCTTTTTATTAAAAATACAAGCTTTCAAGCAAAATGCTTTTCTTCAGGTAATCCAAGAAAAAATATGAAGATGGTGCAAGCAATCAGTAAATTTTAGCTGTACGATCGGTAGATACCTTTTTCTTAATTTATCCATCCGTTAATTCACTTTCATGCTATATATTTAAAAAAAAAAACATTTCTACGTAATTCTAAATCATTAGATAGTAAAAAAGCATATATTGGATTGAATAAAAGATTTATTTGTCAATATTTCGGTTGGCTGAACACCAACCATTATCGAGGCACTACATTTTTGTGCACACTGTGTACACAAATTTGTGTATACAAAAATGTAATGCCTCGATAAAGGTTGGCGTTCAGCCAGCCGAAATATTGGCAAATAAATCTTTCATTTAATCCAATATATGCCTTTTTACTATCTAATGATTTAATTATGGATTATTCTATTTTCAGAACAATTCTAAATCTATTCTATAAAAAGGGACTCGCTATTTTGTGTCCGTTATAACGTAGGACTGAGATACTGTGTTGGACTGTAAATTACTTTTTTTATTCTGGTTCTAAGATTCAACCTCTCAGAGACAACAGCCAATAAAAGATCGAAGATATTTCTAAATGATCTAGAATTATTTAAAATTAAGAGAATCTGTTTAAAAATTTTCATAAAATTCAGAGATAAAAGAAATACAGTGTCATGGTTTATACACCAAAATTTTACAAATCTTCCATATTGTTTTCTATTCCGAAAACTTAGGAAAAGAAAATTTTTATATCAAAACTTTTTTATAAAACTTACTTTTCACCTCCCCCACAAATTTTCTTTTTTTTCCACGCTCGGATGGATTTCTAATTAAAATAAATTACAACTTTTTTTTTAGACCACGTATCGATTGTGAAGTTTTTAACTATTTTTAACCTTTTTGGTAACGTTCTCTAGTTTTTTTTTTTTTCGACATTTAAAAAGAAAATCCTCTAAAAAAAGCTTTCTAATTTTTTAATTTGAAAAAAAAAAGTTTAATATTAATAAAAAATAATATCGTACAGTGTTTTTATAGCGTTTACACTCATGGACAAGACTTAAGGAAGATTCATATTTTGATGTCGCCGTTCGTCTATTTTTTGAAGGAGCAATTTTATTCACACTTGGTTATCTCGTATGTCTTTAATAAAGGTCACTGTAATATCTTCCAGAGTTATTGTCTGAATCCCGATATACATGCTAAAAGGTACAACTTCCTTAATATTTGTCTATGAGTGTATCTTTCAGAGTTATTGTCTGAATCCCGATATACATGGTAAAAGGTACAACTTCCTTAATATTTGTCTATGAGTGTATCTTTCAGAGTTATTGTCTGAATCCCGATATACATGCTAAAAGGTACAACTTCTTTAAGTTTTGTCCATGAGTGTATCTTCCAGAGTTATTGTCTGAATCCCGATATACATGCTAAAAAGATACAACTTCCTTAAGTTTTGTCCATGAGTGTATCTTTCAGAGTTATTGTATGAATCCTGATATACATGCTAGAAGGTACAACTTCTTTAAGTTTTGTCCATGAGTATATCTTTCAGAGTTATTGTCTGAATCCCGATATACATGGTAAAAGGTACAACTTCCTTAAGTTTTGTCTATGAGTGTAAAGAAAAACAATGATTGTAGCCACAATTTTACATCTTTCATATCTCTACAACATTTAGAATCGCGCTGTCAAGAAGAAAAACCAAACAGTAGATCATCATCTTGTCAGATGGACCTATCATCATCTTCAGAGATTCCAGACTGATACCTTCCCTGGTGTCAACACATTGAATACAAAGACATAACAGAACCTAATTCTACATTTCTGTATTGTAGTACCAGGTCTGTTAGACTCTTCAGCCTTGATTCTCTCCTCACATATGTCAGAACGTGTTTCAACCATTCTACAAAGTTACATAATCGTCAAGATAAAGGCTGCCTGGCTGGAATTCATAGTTCTTCAAATAAAATACATTTCGGCCAGTAAATCTTTTTATTGTCTCAACATACTCCGAGATAATTAAAAGTTGATAGTCTTTTGTTAGTTAAATATTTGACTCGTGCTTTAGATGTTGTACAAAATTTGAAATACGGCGTGAGAATGCCCTTGTAGCCTTAGAATAATTTCTAACGCTTAGCCAAATGTTTGAATTTTTGTTCGCTCCTGACGAAGACAAAATATTTTTGTCGAAATGTCGAGACAATAAAAAGATTTACTGACCGAAGTAGTGTCTTTTATTTGAAGAAAGTTAGATAAGTGAATAATAGGACAATTCAAATAATCTTTTAATATGGAACCCCCTGTGTGACGACATTTGATCAACTGGATGTCAACAACTGGACACTAAGTCTAAAGACAGATAATCAACGACTTCTTGTAAGTGCCCAGTTAAAATCATTTAGCTGAAAATAATATTAACATTTTTATAACGTTTTTATTGTATTTAGAAAAAGGCATCTCCTTATCGTGCAACTGAAAGTTGCTGATGGCTTGCAAAAGTCCAACCCCACCAGCGAGTGCAAGTAACCAAACGGTGCTCTGGCACATTTGTAAGTGCAAAGTCGAACTGCTTTTCACATGTGTAGTCATGTGGTGCACTTAAGGTAAAAGCAGTCGCCAACTTCTACCCACCATGATTATCATGGTCTGTACCACGTGTACTAGGGATAAGCAATATATATATATATATATATATTTAATTAAAAAGACATATATTGGATCAAAATATCATTTATTTTACCAATATTTCTGTTGGCTGAACGCCAACCTTTATCAAGGTGTTATAACATTTTAAAGTGTGTCAAGGTTGGCGTTCAGCCAACAGAAATATTGGTAAAATAATTGATATTTTGTTTCAATTAATGCCATTTTAATTAAAGATTAATTTATGGATTGCTCTATTTTCAAAACAATATATATATATACAAAGATTTGATTTCTATGTTACAATATACATATCGTTTTTTTTTTTCTTTAAACTTTTTTATTTATTTAAAAATTGATGTGTGGCGAAGGTTAGTCAAAACATAAATCACTTAGAAGTTAGCTACCAAAAGTTATCGCCAACAATTGCGAGATAGAAAAGGTAAAAAATGGCGATGGGAAGGAAGGAAGGAAGGAGATAAAGAAAGAAGGTGAAGAGTAAATTTTCATTTGTTTCTGACAGTTGCCATTATGACTTGGCCGTCGGTACAACTTCTTACTTCAGCTTTCTAACTCGACTCTTGCTCAGATAACTTTCTTAAAGTCTTTTTTTTTTTTTTTGTCGTTGAGGTACAGCCTACACTACGCTGACGAGAACCAATAGACCGATACGCGTATGTAGTTTTTTTTTTTTTCTTACAAGAAAAAAAAAAGAAGGGTATATTTGGTCAATATTCTGGAATAATATTTTTTTAAATATACGAGTATTTGATATTTATTCCGATAGATGGCGCAAGCCATCATCAACTTTCAGTTGCACGATCAGGATGATGCCTTTTCTCTTAATATATCAACCTGATCTCAAAACAATTTCACTTTGGAAAATAGATCAATCCACAGATTGAATTAAAAAGCCATATACACGTATATTGGATACAAAAATAATTTACTTACCAATATTTCAGTTGACTGAACGCCAACCTTTTTCAAGGAACAACAACGTATTTTATATCATAAATACGTTAGACATGTTGTTGTACCTTGAAAAAGGTTGGCGTTCAGCGAACTGAAATATTGGTAAATATTTTTTAAATCTATGTTTTTTTTTTAGCTAAATTTCACTTCTATATATTTTTTTTTTCATTAAACTTTTGTTGTTGCTGTGATTTGATTACTGCAAGTCTCTTTCCTGTTTGTTTTCTATCCAGTTATGAATAGCAAAACCTGGAGTAATGAGTTAAGCTTTGTGTGATAAACATATACTCATTTACTATCTGGGTACATCATTAAGAGAGATTCAGATATTAAGATTAAATTGGATTTCTGGAGGTCGTGTAGATAAAACAAAGATTTTTTATCATTTATTATCATAGAATGAAAATCGCAGGTAGATTAAAGTTGGAATTCCAGAGGTCACGTTAACAAGGGTATTCGATCCATTAAGATAAACTAGATATAGCCATGAAAACCATGATAGAGAATTCAGAATGCAGACGTAGAAGGTTGTTCGTTATGTCTACAATAGAGACATGTTCTGTAGTCATTAATCCATGATTTCGACGATCTTAGGCTTAAGTTAGGACTCCAACAGCTGCAAGGTCTGGGGACCACTGTGTTGAGAATAAGTTACAACCGGCGGATTCATCAGGAAGGTGATCATCATCAAATTATTACTGTTTTTTGTTTAACTTAGGCTGGCGGAAGTTCCGGCATAGCTGTGATTGTTATAAGTTTAACTAGACGAATGACCCGGGCAACGCCCGTGTTTTACCCGATTGAATGTTTTTATTCAAATACTATTTGTTACAATTATAAATTGGAGCCGTGGATGTCACTCTTGTGAAACGTCCCGCTCCAAACTTTACATGTATATTAGGTCAGCTGGTATTACCCCTCATTTTCACCGCTAGAGGCGCGAGCGAATTGACTTTTTGCAAATATACATAATTATAAAGATAGAAGCTTCTATAGAAGATAATGATCATAATGATGATGCGCGCGCATCCGTGACATGAGGAATTGAGGAAAGACGGTCGTGACTATATATGTTGATAATAATAATAATTATTATTATTATTATCATTAGATAATGATAATGATCATAATGATGATGCGCACGCATCCGTGACATGAGGAATTGAGGAAAGACGGTCGTGACTATATATGTTGATAATTACCTTGTAAATAGTTAAACAAATAAAACTAAGAGATATAAATCCTTAAGGTAAGAGTATTTCCTTATTTATAACAAGGCATAACACCGTACAACCACCTCTACTCCACCAACTCAGCCAGGACAAGGTGACTCGAATGTAACACCTGTAAACTGAGACAAAATAAAAAAAAAAACATATTTACCTCCTTTTGGTGTATATCGACAAAAATCGATTGGAGTACTGTAGTATCCATTTTATTTATTTTTAATCTACTATAATAATATAAAAGGTGTTGTCTTTTATAAAGAGGTTATACTGTACATAAGAAACATTATAACCACGGTCTCTAGATGGACGCTTCTCAGTTTTCCAAAGCTGGTGTTGTGGCTTTGTCACCGACCTGAGGCCGCTAGTTTGCGGCGACGGTCAATAGATGGCGTCAGTTTTTGACGTTTATTTTGACGGGAGAAGCGTCCTATGCTTCTATGGATCAATTTCCTCCCGGCAATTTTTCCATCTATATTCTAGCCATAGATTTGGCCCAGCCACCTTGCCAGCAAAACACCTCTTTGGTAGATTGTGAAGATTCCATTAGATCCCGTGTGGATCTCATGGAATAAAGTCCGCCCTACACTGACGAGGGCCATTAGCCCGAAACCATGGTCTCTAGGTGGACGCTTCTCAATTTTCCAAAGCTGGTGTTGTGGCTTTGTCACCGACCCGAGGCCGCTAGTTGCGGCGACGGTCAATAGATGGCGTCAGTTTTTGACGTTTATTTTGACGGGAGAAGCGCCCTATGCTTCTATTTTACAATATATACAGTTAAACCTGTCTATAGCGCCCCCTCTTGGGACTCACCAAAATAGGGTGCTATATAGAGGGGGTTGCTATTATAGACAGGTTACTTTTAATGTAAATCGCATCGTACTACGTATTTAAAATCGGGCGCTATAGAGAGGGAGGTGCTATTTAGAGGGAGCGCTATAGACAGGTTTAACTATATATATACACCTATCCCCCGATTTACACGGTACTTGTTTTATACGTTTTCGCTTTTACACGGTTTTCCAAATACGTTTTTTTGTTTGTTTGTTTTTATCGCACTATACTAAATGCTACTGTGATTGAACACATGCGCTGTGTACACATCTCACGAGGAATCCCGAGCTTATGTGCTGACTACATATTTTAACCTGTCAATGCATTTTATTTCTGTGTACACCTATCCCCCGATTTACACGTTTTTCTCAGGAACGTATCTACCGTGTAAATCGAGGGATAGGTGTATAACGCATGAAATATCTATAAAAAAAAAGTTCACCTCTCCCGTCAAAATAGACGCCATCTATTGACAATTTTTTTTTAATATCTATTTTGACGTGAGTGATGACTATTATTTTTATAGGTCAATATCCCCTCGGAAAAAAAAATTCGATCTACATGAAAAAAAAAATGTTACAAAAGTGAAATTGTACTGAGATCAGGTGGATACATTAAGAGAAAGGGCATCTTCTGATGGCTTGCGTCATCTGTCGTAATAAACATAAACCAATATTAATTATTTATTTATTTATATTTATTATTCCAGAACACAAATTGACCAAAATAATTCATCAATAAATGGCTGTGAGCAAATATTCTTGGGAAAAAAAAATCATAAAAAAAAAAATCAACGATTAGTTGAAATTTATTCGGACAGATGGCGTAAGCCATCAGTAATTTTAATCAATTACACAATGATTAAAGATGCCTTTTTAAAAATTAATATCTAACAGAGTCTAACTATATTTTATCATCTACGTCATTTAGAGAGAAGAAAGAAGAGAGAGAGAGAGAAAGAAAAAGATAAGAGATATATTCAAAAAGAAAAAAAAAAGTATAAAAAAGAAGAGAAAGAAAAAAAAAAAAAGGTTAATTATGGAGCTACTAGCTATGGCCGAGCTAAACAAACAAAGAGGTACATAGAATTTAATACACTAAAAGCTCTTCAAATATCTCCACGTAGTTTTTTATGGACTCCTTCATTTCCTCTTAACTAGTACCCACTCCATCTTTCCTTATAGTTTTAATTAAAACGGAAACTATTAGTTTCAAACATTCCGGGAGTTGGAAGTCCCATGTTTTTTTACTTAATTCTCTGATTCCACGCTATAATTAAATGAAACTCTAAAGGCATTTCACTCCCTTCTCTCGTTAAAATATAGATATATGTTTATATATATAGTGTTTACCTCTCTCTCTTCATTATGTATTTAATTATATATATATCGTAATTTAAACAATGTGATATGTAAGTTATAAAGTATGACGTCTTTTCTAGTCGTCTCAAAGTGACACCAGCTTGCCACCGGACACCCGAGGGATCCATAGAGGGATAAAAAAGGGGAGTTGGTCCGGATGTTGACAGTTAGTTAGGTTACAGTGGATATTTCGGACAGGCCCGCTGAGTCTAGGTCCGTTGTCATCTCACGGCGGCCCGCGTGGCCGCTGTTTTGACTCCTCTCTGCCTCCGCGGCTTCATGAAGGACGCCGAGCTTTCCTCAGTTAATCCTCAACTTTCCCCTGGTCCTGGTGCCACGTGAGACGTACTAGAAGAGCGTCTTTTGATCCCAAACTTTGTCCTTACTGTCCCGTGCGGACTTCCCACTCTGCACGCCTTGCCACTCAACCCCGAATGCTTCCAACTCACTTGTTGGCTTACCCGGGTTTACGACATATATATGTGTGGTATAATTATATATATAAGTGTTCTGAAAATAGAGCAATCCATACTTAAATCATTAGATAGTAAAAACAATGGTTGCCTGTAAAGTCGGTTTTACGGGCGAAGATTTTACGTGACAACGGTAGAATATTTATTGATATGAATATAATTAAATTGCACAATAGGAACAAGGAATTGAATGAAAATAAGAATTGCACAAATTTTAACTATAGAAATATATTTTGTTTACTAAAACATTGTACATGTAAACTTAACTAATTCCTATTTGAGTGATTTTGTTGAGGATAGGACGATGATAGGAGAAATATGAAATGAAAGGAAGTGTTTCTGCTGTAATGTGTCTTGCGAAAGTCAAGTCGATAGTTGTTCCTTTTAACGTAGTTGACTTAGAAACGTTTGATACGCAATCAAGATTATACGTATTTTTCATGATATTAAGAAACGGGTTGCCAGGCTTTACGTTTTAGTCAAAATCACCACACAGAAGAATCGGTATACTAGAATCAACTTGCACGAACGGTGGCACGTACTGGCTGTTGTGAATGTACGGACCGAGTCCTTGCCATAGTAACATTCCAATATCCTGCATACTAGCTCCTGGATGAATATATACAGCACCGAGTATAAACTTGAAGCTAGTATTAGCGGCGAAGCAAGTAACTTCAGTCATGCACATGTCACCCTTGGTTTTAATGACACGAGTTACGTCTGTAATCGCAACTTGGAACACTTCCGCCGTAGATGTCGATGATAATTTACGATAGATCGCCACTCCACCAGCCGCGTTGGTATTTGAAAATCAAAACACTTATTCAGATCGAAGGTTCAAATTTTTGCTAAATAAATTTGAAATTAAATAAAATTTGTAATTGTAAATGATGAAGTTGAAAATTAAAACATTTACTTAAATTAGATGTTAAAATTCTTGCTCAACACAGTTTAAATAAAGTTTTCTTATATCTGCCACTTTTTCTTAATATTTGTAATTTTAAAGAATCAATTCGAATATCAAAACATTTATTCAGATCGAAGGTTCAAATTTTTGCTAAATAAATTTGAAACTATTTAAAATTTGTAAAATAATAATTAATTAATTAATTAATTTTAAACTAATAATTTACTTAACACTATCAACATTTATCAATAGTATGACATAACCTATAAACTCAGTTTCTCAACTTTTGTGTCAATCTAACAATTAATCAATCAATCATAGTTTACGATAATGAAATATCAGTGTACAATTATTTACCTTTATTGTTGTAGTTGTTGTAAATGACGAATCTAAGCACTCCACATTTTCACTACAGACACAGCTGACGATACTTTAACCACACGTGTGAACTTGTATTATGACGCTTTCTTGTTTTTCCAACGCCAAGAACGTTCGAGAAAGACAAAGACAGAGACAAGCATGCGCCGATTCAATGCGCCTAATTCTCTGCGCGCGCAGCACTCTCGTTCGGTGACTCATCGTAACGTTACCGGGCGTTACACTTTTTCATAAGTGACTCCCAGCTGCAACCTAATTTAAGACGTTGTCACGTCAAAAAGGCATATATTGGATTGAATAAAATATTTATTTGCCAATATAATGTAATGCCTTGATAAAGGTTTGCGTTCAGTATACCGAAATATTGGCAAAATAAATATTTTATTCAATCCAATATATTCCTTTATACTATCTAATATATATGTGTGTGTGTGTTTTTTTCTTATCCCCTTGTGTAAAGATTACACGATTTCCAATGGAATGGGGTGTAAGGGTGCAGCTTTCATTGATCACAAGATCCAGGCACACTTTGGTGAAAGTCTGACTTTGTCTGTAGTTTGAGGCTGTTCCTAACATGGAAGCTTTTGCTGCAGACTCTAACATGAGTACAGACCTCCGTATCCCTGAAATGGGACCCTTGCTGAGGTCTATCAACTGGGTCAGTTGAACTCAGGATTTTTAAAGAGGTCTTTCTCCTCTTTCTAACAACGCTGCTGTTGGTTCGTGACTGCTTATTTGTTAGTTATTCTGCTTGTTTCTCAGTTGGACTTCATATCTGAAGGTCGTTCCCTTATCCACCACCTAGGGACGAACCCTGTAGCAGTCAGCTCTGCCGAGGGATATATACGTTAGGTTAGTGTAAAAAGCTACCCAAGCCTGTTGAAGAACCTCATAGGTTCGAAAGCTAGCGTGAATAAAGTGTCTATGTAAGAAGCTACTCTTAATTCCTTACTCCATACTAAATATATATATATATGGTATATTTAAATACATATATGTGTATGCTAATTAGGTATATAAGGAGAAGTTAAACTGTTATGTGGCTCATGCGTAAATAATATCATTAATTAGAACTTATAACACAATTTGTATATGGTGGTAGTGGTACTTATCCCAAGTATGCCATGATAATCATGGTGAGTAGTTAGCGACTGCTTTTACCTGTAAGTACACCACATATCTACATATCTAGAAAACAGTTCAACTTTTGTACTTACGAGTTTGATAGAGGTACAGCTTACACCACGCTGATGAGGGCCAACAGCCCGAAACGCGTTCGTGGTTAGCTTTTCTTGATTAATCAAGAATGGGTATTTGGCCAATTCTGGAATAATTAAAAATCAACGAGAATAGTTGATATTTCTTCCGATAGATGGCGCAAGCCACCAGCAACTTTCAGTTGCACGATAAGGAGATGCCTTTTTTCATAAGTTTGATAGAGTTTGGTTACATGCGCACTCACTGTTGAGATTGAACTTGTGCTGTGAATCAGTGCTCATTGATGTAATTTTTTTCTTTATACACACACACACACACAAAGCCTTTATTAAGACATTAGTCTTATACAGATTCTCCGTACAAGGTGCAATATCAGGAAACCAGTAGTTCCGCAACTATATACAATTATTAGTAATAAGGAAAAGTAAGATTTAATATGAAAGGTCGACCCCTCGATGTTTCGTCATCATTCTGAGGTGTAAGAACAATAGCTTCCAAGTTCTATTTTCTCCCTCTTTACACCTACTGCCTTGTAAAAATTATATAGGGCCTGAGCAACTAGTCTGCTTGTTTGGGCACTGGTTAACATCATTTGGATTGACCTAAGTTGGCTGGTGTCTACCATTGAACTTTTTTTTTTCTTTATAAAAAGTACCGAATGCGTGGGTTTCGATCCCGAGTCATAGCTATCGAAAACGGTTTATATCAATCCTTAACCAATTCCCGTTAGGATTAGTAAACATGGGAACCGATCCTGAGACCTCCCACAATCTCTTTTTATATAGCAAATACGTATTGTAATACGTAAGAAAAGAAGACAAATGTTACGGTAGGTCTAAATATATCAGAGGAGGGCCACGAAAGAAAGAAGAACTAGGATGTACGTGACGTGAAAGCAAAAAATCCCACCACCACCAGCCTATATAGACAAAAACGTGGGTAGAGATGCAACAAAGAGTTGGGGGAGAATTGACCACGAAAATCGTTCTAAAGAAAGCAGCAGCTCACGAACAAAAGAAAGAAAGCCCATCATCATATTTTATCATCATCCTCATCCCAGTTTAGTGGCGCCCCGAAGAAAGATAAGAGAGAAGATGGGAGGAAAACCTCCACCCCGTTATTAAAAAAAAAGAAGAAAAAAACACTTTGTGTTGTTTTGTTTTTCTTCGTCTGCAATTAATTATTATTATTAAATAATGTCAGACGTATTTGCATATATCGGCAATGAGGAAGAGTCACCATAGGCACTCCAAGAGGGTGGAAAAGTGAGATTTTAATTCTGATTATTCGAGGTATATTGTAATTGCATATCACATATACAAGTAATTATATAAACGTAAAAAGTTTTAAAACATTATTTTTTGTATAATTAAATTTTAAAAATTAAATTCTGTCCCCGTTTTGAAGAGCGTGACCTTGAAAGATCGAGGTTTTGATTAATAAAAAAACTTATTGCGCGAAATGTTTTGTGATCTCTTTCATATAATAATTATAAAAGCTTTTTTTTTTCTTATTCCTAGTACACGTGGTACAGGCCATGATAATCATGGTGGGTAGAAGAAAGCGACTGCTTTTACTGTAAGTGCACCACATGTCTACACAAGCATAAAAGAATGGGGGTCGGAAGATTATGATTTAAACCGTTGGTTTTCGACCGCTACGACCCGTGTTCGATTCCCGCATTGGGCACTTTTTTTTTTATGATTAAGAAAAAAAAATGCTCCAATGGCCCCCGATCCTTGCAAAAGTCCACCCCCATCAGCGAGTGCAAGTAACCAAACAGGGCTCTGGCACATTTTTAAGTGCAAAGTCGAACTGCTTTTCACAAGTGGTGCACATACAGTAAAAGCAGTCGCCTACTTCTACCTACCATGATTATCATGGCCTGTACCAGGTGTACTAGGGATAAGCAAAAAAAAAAAAAGAATAAAAGAATGTCTAGAAAAGAATAAAGACGTACATTCCAAGTTTACTATCCAAAAATACAGCTAAGTTTTAAGGTCAATATACCATAGGTAGTTAGAAAGATTGTAAGCACACTGACTCTTAAAAAAAATAATCGCAAAAATCAGTAAATACGACTATACAAAGGGCTCTTCAATTTCAAACAAGTATAAACAAAAGAACAACATGTGGCTAAACATAGGATGTTACATAACTGTAGTGATTCCATATTCCAAGAAGAAAATTTTCGTAAATATGTAAATATATTTTCTATTAGATCAAAATATCATTTATTTTACTAATAATTCAGTTGGCTGAACGCTAACTTTTATCAAGGTATTATAACATATTAATGTATATAAAATGAAAGGATTTAAAAGCACGAATGTTTCTTTTATACATAATACAAACTTCTACTGCCCTTACTGCGATGAAAAAATATATTGGGAGGGCTTGGCTCATCAGTGGTGAACCCTACCAGCGGTTTCGCCCATTTAATCCACCAGACCGCTTCTCAGAGCTCTAATACTGTATTGGACGATTCTGCTTATATACACAGCACTGAAGGATGGAATCTCAGAAATAGTTTTCCAAGAAAACTATGGACATAAGCTTATAGGACAGTAGAATTACACTGATGAGCCAAGCCCTCCCAATATATTTTTTCATAGCAATAAGGGTAGTAGAAGTTTGTATTATGTATAAAAGAAACATTCGTGCTTTTAAATCATTTTATTTTATATGTATAGATGGCGCGTTATTGCTTTGTGTTATATTAATATATGTCAACAACAAACTCAGCGCCACATAACGTCAATAGAATTAAATTTAAAATATAAATTTTTGCTTATATTTTAATATTTCAAAACGATATGTAAATATATTGCATTCGAGAAAAGAAAGGTTATATAAATATAAAAAAAGGATATGTATATAAGGTGTGTGTGCTGAAGTTTGGGTGTATTGGGTGTATTGTGTAAATAAAAGCTTATCTTTTGTGGTGTCTGTGATTTTAAGGCAACCACTATGTAGAAAACACAAGACAAATGTAACGGAATTCTTTCACCCGTTGACAATCGTTCAGATGTAGGAAGGAAGAACGTCCTTGAGACCAGAAAGGTGTCAAGAACACTCTCCAGAGAATTCCCCGACATTTATAGAACGGCGCCGCGAACTTCCCGGAAACAACACGACTGGAATGTCCGCACAATTACAAAACTGAGGACGTTTTTAACAATCATTAACACGAATACTTTATAACAACTCGGCAAATCAGAATTATAGTAATACTAGAAATCTGTATTTCTCAAGAAATCTTCGGAGCATCATCTTGCTGTCCCACCTAGAAGTCCTCCTCTACGTAGCGGGTGGGAGAAGCAGCACAAGTAAGGGACTGCCCTGTAGTACGGTGTCGTGAGCCCTGAGCCGCTACAGTAACCGTGAACAGGGAACTCTGAAACGTGGCTGACAAACGGGGCACAATATGGATGGAGTGGACAAGACACCATCATCTCGCTGTGAATTTGAAAGAAACATCAGCTGATGTTGACAAAGACAAGATAACGATCAGCAGGAAGAGATAGAGAGTACGGGCTATTAACTAAAATGTATGATTTTCGAGATCAAAAATGGACGTAGCAAGTAGACAAACCGCAAACCGAAAAGACCACAGTAGAAGGAGTGTGGAAGGTATCCCCAGCAGAGAGGAGGATCTAGGACAGAAGAAGACATGGTGGAAGCAGACGTCGCCATCGACCAGGTCTCGCCAGACATTTATTGTGGCGGCTCCGAAGAGATACGCCGGGGTCATAAACAATGGCGCAAGCTATCAAGAGACTCAAGAAGTTACTGTACAGCTTCTCATTTCTGGAAACTTATTCCAGGCGACTTGCAGAGGTGACTTTCCGGACATAGGATGACGTCATTGTCGCCTCAACCAAGCCGCCCAAGTTCTTCCTGAGTCTTGAGGTGAAGGGAGATGACGTAGATCCTCCGTTCATCTGAAGGAGGACTCTTAAGTCTTTAGGCAAACCTCCTTGAATGTATAGAATTGTACATAGTCGTGTGTATAGTGGCCATATTAAATGTCTATTTACTTTTATGTGTGCAAGATTTACCATTAACGGGTGTTAATGAAATTGATCTAAAATCTAGAGAGACATCTCTTCGACATTTGGAAAGGTGTGTTTGAACAGAACACAGAGTGGGGATGACAAGAACAGATTATACATTTAACAGTGCGCATAAATCTCCCAAAAGAAATGTTTTATTATTATTATTATTATTATTATTATTATTCAGTTCAGATTCTCTCAAATATAAAAGTAAGTGTGCGGTACTTACAAACGAAAAGTAGATTTTTGAAAAATCGTGTAAAGTCCTTTCACTTACAAGAAAAAAAACTGTGTACATAGAGAAAACTACGAGGAAACTATCCTGTATTCGAGGAATTTAACTCTCAGAGTTGCGCAGAATTACACTCGTGGACAAAACATATGGAAGTGGAAAGTCTTTGATATCGTTGTTCGTCTATTTTTTTTTTTAAGAATACAGAGGCTATTCACACTTCAATAATGGTCACTGTAATATCTTTCAGAGTTATTGTCTGAATCCCGATATACATGCTAAAAGGAACAACTTCCTTAAGTTTTGTCCATGAGTGTATCTTTCAGAGTTATTGTCTGAATCCCGATATACATGCTAAAAGGTACAACTTCCTTAAGTTTTGTCCATGAGTGTATCTTTCAGAGTTATTGTCTGAATCCCGATGTACATGGTAAAAGGTACAACTTCTTTAAGTTTTGTCCATGAGTGTATCTTTCAGAATTATTGTCTGAATCCCTATATACATGGTAAAAGGTACAACTTCCTTAAGTTTTGTCCATGAGTGTATCTTTCAGAGTTATTGTCTGAATCCCGATGTACATGGTAAAAGGTACAACTTCCTTAAGTTTTGTCCATGAGTGTATCTTTCAGAATTATTGTCTGAATCCCTATATACATGGTAAAAGGTAAACTTCCTTAAGTTTTGTCCATGAGAAAGTGTGTATTAGAACTATAGGTATATGAAGAGCGTCCCAAGTCAGGGAAGTAGAGACACAGACAGACAGGACTGGGGGTAGAAGTAGGCCGGCCGGCGGGACCCAGCGGGGCCAACGACCCTCCCACAGAGGGAAGGGAGGAGGAGTGGGGCAGGACTCTGGCAGTCCGCCAGACTTCGACCGGACCTCTACCTCGTGGGTGGAATCGATGCCCCCACCGGGTCCCTGACACATCGGAATGTCTTCTTCCATCTCACCCAGTCAGGTGCCTTCACTACTGTTATAAGGACAGCGCTAACTGTATATGTGTTGGGCCCGAAGTCCATTCCATCCTTGTCAATGGGTGTGCTAACTGTATATGATCTTTGTCAAGGGGAGTGCTAACTGTATATGTGTTGGGTACAAAGACCATTTCATTCTTGTCAAGGGGAGTGCTAACTGTATATGTGTTGGGTACAAAGACCATTCCATCCTTGTCAAGGGGAGTCCTAACTGTATATGTGTTGGTTCCAAAGACCATTCCATCCTTGTCAAGGGGAGTGCTAACTGTATATGTGTTGGGTACAAAGATCATTCCTTCCTTGCCAAGGGGAGTGCTAACTGTATATGTGTTGGGTACAAAGACCATTCCATCCTTGTCAAGGGGAGTGCTAACTGTATATGTGTTGGGTACAAAGACCATTCCATCCTTGTCAAGGGGAGTGCTAACTGTATATGTGTTGGGTACAAAGACCATTCCATCCTTGTCAAGGGGAGTGCTAACTGTATATGTGTTGGGTACAAAGACCATTCCATCCTTGTCAAGGGGAGTGCTAACTGTATATGCGTTGGGTACAAAGACCATTCCATCCTTGTCAAGGGGAGTGCTAACTGTATATGTGTTGGGTACAAAGACCATTCCATCCTTGTCAAGGGGAGTGCTAACTGTATATGTGTTGGGTACAAAGACCATTCCATCCTTGTCAAGGGGAGTGCTAACTGTATATGTGTTAGGTACAAAGACCATTCCATCCTTGTCAAGGGGAGTGCTAACTGTATATGTGTTGGGTACAAAGACCATTCCATCCTTGTCAAGGGAAGTGCTAACTGTATATGTGTTGGTTCCAAACACCATTCCATCCTTGTCAAGGGAAGTGCTAACTGTATATGTGTTGGGTACAAAAACCATTCCATCCTTGTCAAGGGGAGTGCTAACTGTATATGTGTTGGGTACAAAGACCATTCCATCCTTGTCAAGGGGAGTGCTAACTGTATATGTGTTGGGTACAAAGACCATTCCTTCCTTGTCAAGGGGAGTGCTAACTGTATATGTGTTGGGTACAAAGACCATTCCATCCTTGTCAAGGGGAGTGCTAACTGTATATGTGTTGAGTACAAAGACCATTCCATCCTTGTCAAGGGAAGTGCTAACTGTATATGTGTTGGGTACAAAGACCATTCCATCCTTGTCAAGGGGAGTGCTAACTGTATATGTGTTGGGTACAAAGACCATTCCATCCTTGTCAAGGGGAGTGCTAACTGTATATGTGTTGGGTACAAAGACCATTCCATCCCTGTCAAGGGGAGTGCTAACTGTATATGTGTTGGGTAGAAAGTCCTTGAGAAGAATTAAGAGAGGAATGACAACTATTTAGGATGATCAGAAAAAAAAGAAACAGAAAAGTTGGAGATATATTAAGAGGAAATCTATGGATGAAGATCTGGAGGTAAGAGAATGGGAAGAGAAGAATAGGAAGGAGCAGAATTGGACTGATGGACTGGATGGGATTTATGAAGAAATGAAACTAATAAAGCAAGATTTTTTTTCTTTCTTTCAAATAAAACACACCTCCAATTTAACAGTGATGAAAAATATTGGGATAGCCTGGCTCATCAGTGGTAAACCCTCCCAGCAGTTTCGCCAGTTTAATCTGCCATACCGCTTTTTAGAGCTATACTATTGTATTAGATGAATCTATTTATGCATGCGACACTGTAGGGTGGAATCTTAGATATGATGTTCAGGCCAAACTATAGATATAAGTCTTAAGGTCAGTAAAACTATATGTAAATATGTAAATAACAGGCGAAACCGCTGGGAGTGTTCACCACTGATGAGCCAGGGCCATTTTTATTGAAGTTAAGGACAGTAGGTTTGTTTTGCTTGAAAAGAATTGTGAACCACTAAAAGTGCATTCCAAGTGATGTAACAGTGCTTTAAATTGTTCCATTCTTTAACACAAAGTTATGTACGGTTACCATTGCAATCTGTAAATTGTTTTTCTCGAATACACACATTATTTTAATACTAAGCAATGACGCGCCATCTATATATAAAAAAATGAAAGGATTTAAAAGCACGAAATGTTTCTTTCTGAGATTCCACCCTTCATCAGTGCTGCGTATATAAGCAGAATCGTCCAATACATTATTAGAGCTCTGAGAAGCGGTCTGGTAGATTAAATTGGCGAAACTGCTGGGAGGGTTCAACACTGATGAGACAAGCCCTCCCGATATATTTTTTCATCGCAGTAAGGACAGTAGAAGTTTGTATTATGTATAAAAAAAACATTCGTTTATTTAAATCATTTCATTTTATATACACAATACTTTACACAATTTGATTTCATTTAACTAAATTTGCATACCAACCCTTTATACATATATCAATTGTGTTGATATATTTTTTCTCTTTTCATCTAACTAACTTGCATACTAATTCTTGTACATATTTAAAATATCTTTCTTTTCTTTCAAAATTTCGTTTATCTTTAAAGTGCAAGTGTCCCTAAGGGGGACATAGCGTTCTAAGTCGGAATGAAATTGCAATGAGGGGACACAGCACAAGTACACAGGGCCAATAATCACGTAGGATAAGACACAAGTACATTACGTCACCGCCTCACCACTTCCTCTAGCAACGTAACATCATCATGATATCATCGACGTAAAAAGGACGGTTTAATGGGTGTCGCCAAGTTGGTATGCCACTTTTATAATGGCGTCACAGAAATACGAGAAGTATCTCATATATATATATATTTGACTTGACCATTAAATAGTCAAATTTGACATTACACAATTGGAACAAGTACTTAGTGTATTATCACATTCCATACACATATACAAAGAATTTCTATGTATGTTTTTTTTTTCAAACATAATCTTTGAATATTATAAAAGATATAGCTTTAAATATAATATAATATAATGCGGCTTGTGTGATTGTAAAACGACATTTGAAAATTATCCCGCATGAGTTTCTTTTCAAAGAAAAAATCAAAATTTATTCCAAGGAGAAATAACGATTATTTCTAACCTTAGGGATGAGGTATGAAAGGATGAATTGTGAAGAGAGTATATTAAGATAAACTCGGGAGTCCTCCAGGGAGAACCACTTTCCCCACTGCTATTTATATTATTTATCACGGACTTAATCGAAATTTATAATAACTCAGACCTGCCGAGTGTAAATTTGCCAGAATTTGGAGATATCCATTTATTGCTGTACGCCGACGACATAGCAATTATAGGTGAGTCCAGGATAAACCTCCAAAAGAAGATCAAAATACTGAAAGAATATCTCGATGAGAACTTAATGACACTAAATGAGTCCAAGTCAAAGATTATGGTGTTCCGTAATGGAGGTAAACCCTCAAATAAGGATAGATGGTTCTGGAATGATAAACCCATAGCAATAACTTCAAGATATACATACTTGGGATTCCCTCTGACACCAACAATAACAACTACTCACCCGGCAAATTACTTTAAAGGAAAAGCACTTACAGCAATTAACGCCACACACCCAATATTAATAAAATCAAAAGCAAAGTCAATAAATTTATCAATCAAACTCTTTGATACAATAGTGAGAGCTGTCCTGATGTATGCCGCTCCATTATGGGCAACAGAGCATAAAGACTTACTGGACAATATACAAGACATATTTATCCGTAGGTTCCTGAATCTGCCCAGATACACTCCAGGTTACCTAATCAGATTAGAAACCGGTCGTATCTCATTGAGTGTAACAGCCTTAAAATTAACCCTGAAGTATTGGCTGCGGGTGTTGAATATGAGCAGTGACAGATTGCCACGTATATGTTTTAATAGAACACGGGAACTCTCTAATGCTTCGGGCACACCCATCGGTTTCATTAAAAAGCTCACTAATCTGCTTAACGATAATGGATCCCCTGCACTTGTTTCCTGTGATGACCCTGAAACGCTGAGGAGCGCGATTACAGGGCTCTTAAAAACAGCGGCAGACCAATCTATACAAAACGACCTTACAAGAATGGATAAATCTAAGCTATACTCTCACTACAAAGACATTCACATATCTTTCATGACGGAGGGATACCTTTTAGGGGATTTTCCTTTCCCGGTTGTAAGACTACTCGCACAAGTTAGAATACTTTCAAGTTTTTTTAGAGAAAACCACACCAAGATGCTCTGCGGTGAGGACCCGACTTGTACCTTCTGTAATTCAAAACTACAAAATGAAATCACTCACTATATTTTTGATTGCTCTGCTCTGAAAGAAGAAAGAAGAACCCTTATGCTCAAAACTGGGCAACTCTGTGCTTCACTTCCATCAATAATTGACAATATGACCCAGAATAAGTATATTGCTACGGCGTTTTATGGTTTCCACAAGTCCATATCTCAGAAGAAGGCCAAGTGATACTCACTCCTCACTTTCTTACTGCTACTCTTTTTGTGTTGATTTCTTGCTTCCCTCTTTCTTCTTCTTATTATTTTTTTCCTTTTCTTGTTTTTTTTTTTTTTCTTTCTCTTTTTACTCTGTATATATCGCTATTTCCGTTGTCTCACTGCTTTGTTCTTATGCATACCTCTGGTGAATCCTGTATAGGGTCAGTGACCCTAAATAAAGGCTTTTTTGTTGTTTTGTTGAATTGTGAAGAGTAATGATAAACGGAAAAATAAAAGTGTTCAGGGATGGGAATCGAACCCACAGTGTTCCGCTTACCGGGCAGATGCCATGTCCACTAGGCTACCCTGGACATATTTCTCCGTTCGTAAATAATACATAGCTTTAAATATGTTTTTTTTTTTTTTTTTGCTTATCACTAGTACACGTGGTACAGGCCATGATAATCATGGTGGGTAGAAGAAGGCGACTGCTTTTACTGTAAGTGCACCACATGTCTACACATGCGAAAAGCAGTTCGACTTTGCACTTACAAATGTGCCGGATCCCCGTTTTGGTTACTTGCACTCGCTGGTGGGGTTGAGCTTTTGCAAGAATCGGGGGCCATTGGAGCATTTTTTAATCAGAAAAAAAAAAGTGCCCAATGCGGAAATCGAACCCGGGTCGTAGCGGTCGAAAACCAACGGTTTAGACCAAGCATGTCAAACTCGCGGCCCACAACGAATAAATTTGCGGCCCACCAGACAATATATTTTAATTAAAAAAATTATAAATTAAAAAATAATAATAATAAAAATTTGTAGCCTAATTTTTAAAAATTGTAATTATACATAATTTATTTATTAATAACGAACCACTGGTCGCCATACATAAGTCGTAAGTTTTGATAATATTATACCTACATACCTGTAAAAATTTATTTACTTGTTTTCTTTTTTTGTGGCCCACATAATCTTATTACTTTTTTATTTGGCCCGTGTTAGGATTTGAGTTTGACATGCTTGGTTTAGACCATCCTTCTACCGACCCCCTATGTAAATTATCTTAATATCATATGTATAAAATATGAAAAAATAGTACAAATGTATGAAATTATACTGGGATAAGGTATATAAATTAAGAAAATGGGTCATACTCCTTATCGTGCAACTGAAATTAATTTTTAATTACAGTAGGGACAGTAGAAATGATGAACATGGAATCTGCCCGGTAAGCGGAACATTGTGGGTTCGATTCCCATCCCTGGACACTTTTATTTTTCCGTTCATCATTACTCTTCATAATTCACCCTTTCATACCTCATCCAAAAAGGTTAGAAATAGTCAATATTTCACCTTGAAATAAATTTTGATTTTTCATTGAAAAGAAACTCATGCGGTGTAACTTCAAGTGTTGTTTTACAATCACAAGCCGCAGTGTATTATATACTGTTCACTAAACACCCCTAAGCTGCCTTCCATAGAAAATGCAGGGTATATAACAAAACCAGTCCAATACAATAGTAGAGCGGTCTAGAGATTAATTTGGCGAAACCGCTGAGAGGGTTCACTACTGATGAGCCAAGCCCTCTCATTCAATAACTCATATCATTGCAGTAAGGTCTGTAGAGATAATTAACACAAAGCAATAACGCGCCATCTACACATATAAAATAAAAGGATTTAAAAGCGCGAATGTTTCTTTTATACATAAAACGAACTTCTACTGTCCTTACTGTCCTCAGTGTAGCATATAAAAGCAGAATGATCCAATACAGTATTAGAGCTCTGAGAAGCGGTCTGGTGGATTAAATTGGCGAAACCGCTGGGAGGGTTCACCACTGATGAGCCAAGCCCTCCCAATATATTTTCATCGCAGTAAGGACAGTAGAAGTTCGTTTTATGTATAAAAGAAACATTCGCGCTTTTAAATCCTTTTATTTTATATCTGTAGAGATAATATTTGATGATATTTAAAAGAAACGCATTGCCAGTAAATTTATTTGTATAAATATATAATGTTTGATTTATTTGTGAAAAGAAACATTCGCGTCTTAATGCTCTCATTTGTGTTAAAGACGTAAATATATATACACACAGTCTTCAGAGAGAAAGATAAAAAAATGTATTTTGATTTATCGAAAATTGATATGAACATAGCTCCGCCCACCTTTTTCTGATATTTCTATCAGACGATAAAACGAGAAAGGGAATTTGATTAACTGTCGATAAAAAGAAATAAAAAAGTTCATTTTTTTCACTATTTATAAATCAATTTTATAAAAAAAAACAGGACACGAGGTAAAAAAAAAGGAGTGAGGCAATTTTATATTAGCTACTCAGACATGTTCATTTTTTCCCAATAATTGTGAAAATTCTCTGCTTCGAGGTAAGAAAAAGGGGTTAAAAAGTTGCTTATACATTTTCCTCCGTGAAGATTGTAGACGCATGAATTAATATATATATATATATATATATATATTTTTAAAAAGATATCTTACTTGAAAGATTATACAACCGTTGTCTTATAAAAAGAATATCTTCTCCCTGACCTGAGTTCCTTCTTTTATAGTGAATAGGGAAATTATCCTTGTGTTAATTCTAATTGTTTTTTATATTATGGAACCTGTTAGGTTTTTTTTTTATTATCATTATTATAATAATCTATATGTTAAGTTTTATTTATTATTATTATTATTGTATTTTATTAATTAATTATAATTCATATTCAATGGATTCGCCGAATGTCGTGGTTTGCTTGGAGGAAGAAGGCGAAGATTGAACGCGGCTGATTCCACACTAGCCCTCTCAATGATATCCTAACCTTGACATATCCTAAACATTGGTACTTTAATTTAAATATTTAATCATGTATGGTTCCTTTTGCTCTGTATGTTTATTTTTTGTATATATGGTTATATTTCTTTTTGTTTGTTATTTTTCTTTCTTCTCTCTTTTCTTTTTCCTTATTACCTCTTGTATTCTAGTTTTTACTTTTGAAATATCTTCCTTTGCTAAATCCTGTAGAGGGGAATCATGTATAGGGCTGGATGCCCCAATAAAAAAAGGCTTATGTGTGTGTGTGTGTGTATAATTCATATTCATAGAATTTTATTGTTACTTATCATCATTCTTTTTGTTGTTGTTTTTTTTTCTTCTTCTGTTTTCTTTTGTGTTAAATACAACTAAATCGCATTAAATCGTAGTGTAATTCTTTTTTTGTTGTGTGAAATAAATCGAATTGAGTCAGCTCGTTCTTTCTAGAAGAAACATCATATAAAACGTGCTAACAAAACCCTTAGAAAGACATCTTACCCGAAATCTTATACCATTATCCTCTTATATAAAGAATCTCTTCTCCCCGACCCGAGTTTCTTCTTTTGTAGTGGATAGAGAGATTTGTCTTAATACTTATTAATGAATTTTTCCTATTACAGTAGAACCTCCCTTTAGCGGACATTTCTCTATAAAAGACAGTTTTCATTTGCAATATTACCATTTTTACTATTTAGAAACTCTCTGGTAAGAGGACACCTCTCTACAAAGGACAGTTTTCATTTGCAATATTATCATTTTTACTATTTAGTAACTCTCCGGTAAGAGGACACCTCTCTACAAAGGACGGTTTTCATTTGCAATAATACCATCTTTACTATTTAGCAACTCTCTGGTAAGAGGATACTTCTCCCTAAAGGACATTTTGACTCTGCAATTAGGTGTTGTCCTTTACAGGGAGGTAGTTCTACTGTATATATATTTATATGTTAATGTAACATCTTTAACATCCTCTCACTAGAGTATGTATTAGCACAAATTAACATCTATTAGCAAAGTTATTAAGCCTGAAGATGGTACCAATATTGTGTTACCAAAATGTTAAATATATATTCTAGATTAATATGACTCTCTCAATGTCTGGATTTTTCTTGAGTGCATATAGAATAAAAAGATGTTTTAAATAAAAGTTATATTAATAATTAATTATATTTTCAATTTTTGTAGAGTAAATTTATAGAGGACACCTCTCTATAAAGGACAGTTTTCATTTACAAAATTACCATTTTTACAATTTAGCAACTTTCCGGTAAGAGGAAACCTCTCTCTAAAGGACACTTTGGCTCTGCAATTAGGTGTTGTCTTTTACAGGGAGGTAGTTCTACTGTATATAATGTTTTTTTATGTCGTTTAAAAGAATAAAATATAAAGTTTTACGCGAGGGAATAAATCGTAAGTCACATTCCGAACAAAAAGGAATTTAGTGCTCTTTGTTGAATCTTTGAAAGAATTTTGTATTTCGAACATTTACCAAATGGTTACAGTACCATAAATACAAAACTTTATATGTCACTCAATTTTATTGTTTTCCTCTCAAATTTTTAGCTCTTTTAAAAGTAAATTCAAAATATTTCTCTTAACCTTGTAGTTTTAAAAGTGTAAATTACACTCATGGAAACAAAACTTAAGTGGAGGGTCTTTGATATCACGGGTCGTCTGTTCATTTTGAAGGAGACAGAGGCTGTCCACACTTGGTTATCTCGTGTGTCTTCAATAAAGGTCACTGTAATATCTTTCAGAGTTATTGTCTGAATCCCGATATGCATGGTAAAAGGTACAACTTCCTTAAGTTTTGTCCATGAGTGTATACACACTTGGTCATCTCGTGTGTCTTTAATAAAGGTCACTGTAATATCTTTTAGAGTTATTGTCTGAATTGACAGATAAACATGCTAAAAGGTACAACTTCCTTAAGTTTGGTTCATGAGTGTATATTGGTTATCTCATGTAACTTCAATAAAGGTCACTGTAATATCTTTCAGAGTTATTGTCTGAATTGACAGATATACATGCTAAAAGGTACAACTTCCTTAATTTTTGTCCATGAGTGTATATCCCAAATAGATCAATTTACTAAACTATGGATCAAATGGACAACAAAATCTTACCATCAGAATATGGCTCAATCATCTTGTAAGAACCTAAATGAAAAGATACATGGCGGTCTAAGTAACTTATTTACAACTAAAAATAACCTCAAACAGTATCCAAATGGCGTGTGTACAAAGATGAACGAGATGATGATAAAGAGATAGAAAACGGTTATGATAATCATCAATCAGTTAGTAGAGAGGGGGGGATCAATAGAGATTGAGCCGTTCTCATCAACTGCCGGAAGAGATGGCCAATACAGACATCACGCGAATATCTCTTCAAGGCATCAATCTCTGGGGAAAAAGGGTGGTGAGCTGAGATCTGGCGTTCTTATGGAAGAAAAAAGGGAGTCGGTGGAAGGATGGTCTAAACCGTTGGTTTTCGACCGCTACGATCCAGGTTCGAATCCCGCATTGGACCCCTTTTTATAAATTGAAATATATATATATATATAAATGTTCCAATATCCCCCAATTCTTTTAAAAGTCCAACCCCACCAGCAAGTACAAGTAACAAAACGGAGCTCTGGTACATTTGTAAGTGCAAAGTCGAACTGTTTTTGCACATGTGTAGACATGTGGTGCACTTGCAGTAAAAGCAGTCACCAACTTTTTACCCATCATGATTATCATGGCCTGTACAACGTGTACTAGGGATAAATAAAAAAAGAAGAAAGAAAAAAAAAAAGATTTTCTCGAAATATACTGTATACAGTTATACAGTATACTGTATACAGTTACTGTATACAGTAAAACCTCTCTGTAAAGGACAAAACCTAGTTGCAGGACAAAAGTGTCCTTTATCCTTTACGAAGAGGTGTCTTCTTACCGGAGAGTTGTTAAATACAGTAGCACTAATACTTGTAGTAAAAATGGTAATTCTGACGTTGAAAACTTTTCTTTATAGAGAGGTGTCCTCTAGCCGCAGTGTCCTCTCATGGATGTTTCACTGTATCTCCTTGCGATGGGAGACAAATCCCATTGTGGGACCCAAGATTTTAATCTGAATTCTGACACCTGAGTATTTGGAACTTGCTCCACCTGTGTCACGGGTTGGCCTGGTATTGCACTATTTCCAGGAGCAGTCAATTCATATGAACTTACGATATTCCTTGCGAAGGTGGAGAGATAAAGAGATTTCAAACCTATCCTTGATTAAGTCTTATACCAATTTCAAAACGACCAACAGATAGGGTTTTTAAATTAGTCATTGTTGTGAATTCCATATGCTAATTTGTTCTTTTTTTTTTTTTTTTAAAGAAGAAAAATACAGTAAGTATGTAAATATTTGGCCCACCCACTTTTCCAGTTAAACACCTCTTTGGCAGATTGTCAATATTCCATTGGATCCCTTGTGGATCTCATGGAATAAAGTCCGTCCTAGGCTGACGAGGGCCATTAGCCCGAAACCATGGTCTCTAGGTGGACACTTTTCAGTCATAGACCCGAGGCCGCTAGATGGTGTCTAGCTTTGACGTCTATTTTGACGGGAGAGGCGACCTTTATCTTTTTAGATATGTAAATATGTAATGTTGCATCGTATTTTCTTTTGTAAATGGGCTTCCGTACCCTCGCGAAAGCTAGAGATTAAAGATTTATGAAAAGAAACTTTTTGCTGGAGGCCTGAGATATATTTTCACCTTAATGTAAATATGTATATATTACATAAGAGAAAAGAAAAATTATGTAAATATAAAAGGACAGATATAAGGTATGTGCTGAAGAGAGTTGAATTTGTCAAAATAAAAGTTTATCTTTTATGATGTCTTGATATTTGAGGCAATATTTGGGTAGAAAACACGACAGTTATAAAAATTCAATGAGAGATAACTATTTTATTAATCAAACAATACACCTAACCCCCGATTTACACGGTAGATACGTTCCTGAGAAAAACGTGTAAATCGGGGGATAGGTGTACACAGAAATAAAAATAAAATGCATTGACAGGTTAAAATATGTAGTCAGCACATAAAGCTCGGGATTCCTCGTGAGATATGTACACAGCGCATGTGTTCAATCACAGTAGCATTTAGTATAGTGCGATAAAAACAAAAAAAAAAAACGTATTTGGAAAACCGTGTAAAAGCGAAAACGTGTAAAACAAGTACCGTGTAAATCGGGGGATAGGTGTATATTTTTATATTTATCATCATCATTATTGTTGTTCTCTTACTTATTGTGCATAATGTGTTCATCTTATTCACATAAAAAGATATTAAAATGAATAAAAAGAGTTTTGATTTGTAAATTAAACCCTTTAAACCCAACATTTTTCCCACCATGTTCTATCTGAATTTATGTTTGTCCACAACGATAATTGTTTAATCAAATGTTAATTTTATATTTGGTAATTTTAAGATAAAATAATAATTAGTAGTTTGTTGTTGTAGTTAGGGTGATGATAAGAAAACATTTATACAAAAATCAACCATTTAGAATGTATTTAGAATCCATTTAGAACTCCAAAATGTGGATTTTTAAAAATGTAGACCTTATCTGAGAGATGTGCTACAAAATAGTGAAACCAGTATCTTTCTTTAAATTATTATTATTATTATTGGTATACGTGGCCATTAGATAATCATGTGTGGGTAGCTAGCAAATACTTTTACTGTAAGTACACCACTTGTCTAACATAGGTAGAAAGCAGTTTGACTTTTGAACTTACAAGTATGTTAGAATCCCCGTTTGGTTAATTTCACTCACTGGTGGGGTTGGACTTTTGCAAGAATCGGAAGCCATCGAAACTATATTTTTTGTTTTTAATTCGAAACTATTTTAAAGGCGTAAGATTCTTTTTGATATTAAACAATTTCTACTGCCCTTACTGCAATGGAAAATTATTGCAGTAAGGGCAGTAGAAATTGTTTAATATCAAAAAGAATCTTACGCCTTTAAAATAGTTTCGAATTTTGATAACAGATGGCGCGCTAGTGCATCATTTTTTTTTTTTTTTTCTTCGGAAAAAAAGGTGCCCAATGCGGAATTCGATGCCGAGTCTTGGCTATCAAAAATCGACAATTTATACCAACTCTTCCAACAATTTAATCTCCAACTGGCGAAACTGCTGAGAGGTTTCCTCCACTGATGAGCCAAGCCTTCCCTCTTTCAATTATAACGATTAAAATGTATACTATAATGTTTGTAGAAACAGCTTTAAATTACATATATAGTTTTTATTAAAAGCTTTGAAAGTATTTCTAATTTTCAGCGAAATCTGACGGCACGAAGTTGATGATAAACCTGATAACAGGTAAATTTGCATAGACGAAGAGATATTCAAGCCAAACGATCAAAAATAATATCAATGATAGTCATTAATAACAGTATTGTTACAGTACCGATAATATACTTAACATTCCAGCAGTAACAACAACAAGAGCAAGCAAGAATCAACAATACACAAACCAATCAGAATATAGATTGCACCAATAAAACAACAACAATAAAAAAAAAGAACCAATCGGATATATTGGTCACTAGGTAATGTGACCAATCCCACGGATGGATGGGTCAAATTTCACCAAATCCAACAAATTCGATTTGCTTCAACGCACTTATTGGCTTCCTGTAACCCAATAACTGTTGCTTTGCTCGGTTTGCCTTCAGGCTCACCCAAGGAATTTTATTTAAGTTATTTCTTTATTGCTTGTAATAGCAGCAGTCATCGTAGAATTCTATGTAGCATGTAAATATGGAAGTCTTCGATATCTTCGTCTGCTGTAACCTTTCAAGATTTATACTTCCCCAATATATATGCAGATACGACTGTCACTAAAATCTAACACATCTTTCTGAGAAGGCTTAGGTGCATTAACATCAACGTTTTGGATGCTAAAATATACTAATTTGCATAGTTTGGAGTTATAAAAGTGATATAGGAGCTAAAAAAACATATTTGCATTGTTTGGAGTTATAAAAAAAAAGGATATAGTTTAATGATTTTTCTATCATCACAATGGCTACAACTACTATTAACAATATATTCATCCAACAGTAAACAGCCAATCAACGCACGACTAAAACGGACATATAATCATTAAGAGACATACCTTCATTTCCGGCACTAATTAATGAAATATCAAAGAATAGGTATATAGAGGTGACGATATTCCACAGGATTATATCCCGGAACACAGTGTTCTCCCCATCCCTTGTGAATTGGCGAATCCTGTATAGGGCGAGAGGCCCTAAATGAAGGCTTTGTTGTTGTTTGCATTAAGAGACATATATATTAAAATATATGATTATGTTGGGAAAATAATTGAAAGAAGAAGAAAGAGAGGAAGACCTCCAAAGACATCTAATAGCTGGAAGAGATCAAGAAAGCTACAGGAATGTCAGTAGATAAGCTGCGAGTGATAGTCAATAACAGATCAAATTAGAGAAAATTGTCCATAGTGTCATCAAAAGTTGATGGACGACACTAACAGCAACTTACAGTAGACAATAATATCACTGATGTCGTGGGTACCACGTGAAGAGACCGAGCGGAACAAATCCTTTTGGAATCCGAGGTTTAAGAGAAATAAAAGGTTTTCTCAAGAGGGAGGAGGGAAGCCCAAAATTCCCGTGTGGTAAAAAGGTTCCTTCCTGGAACTTGACCTGAAGACTCCGTCCCCATTCCTCGAGTGGCGACCGTGCTTTACCACCGCCGCGTCGTCGTGACAGCATTCATCTCTCCTTTATTTCTTCCATTCCTGATAATGACTGTACCATCAAGGAATGACTTCGCCATCTAAAACTGACTCTTCTCCATTAAAGAAATACTTCACAAGAATGGCTTCGATGTCTAAAAATGAATTCACAAGAATAAATTCGTCATCAAAGAAAAACTTCATCTTCAAAGAATGACTTCACCTTCAAAGAATGATTTTACCATCAAAGAATGACTCCACAATAATGATTTACCATCAAAGAAATACTTCGCCAGAATGACTCCAAAAGAATGATTCACCATCAAAGGAATAATTCACCTTCAAATAATGGCTTCGTCATCAAAGAATGATTTCCCCATCAAAGAAAGACTTCACCAGAATGATTCCACGATAAATAATGATTTACCATCAAGGAATGACTTCACCAGAATAACTTCGCCGTCTAAGAATGAATTCACAACAATAAATTCGCCATCAAAGAATGACTCTACCATCAAAGAATGACACTTCACCATCATTGGTAGTTGGCGACTTCTGTACGCTCCAGGAACCTGGCTTATCTTCACCATCAAAGAGTGATTTCGACAGAATGGCTATCATCAAAGAACGATTTCACCATCAAAGAATGATTTCGCCAGAATGACTTCACCATCAAAGAATGATTTCGCCAGAATGAGTCCACCTTCAAAGAATGACTTTACCATCAAAGATTGGAATTGGGACAAGTTCGTTGATGATGAGCCATTGATGACCCCACCTCACCTGCTGATAATGGCCTACTGTCATTTATCGGTAAAAAAAAACACCAAAACTTTACATTTTTATATTTTATTTATAAACGGGGGAAAACAAGCATTCGATGTAATATATCGGCAGTTTTCGCCCATCATCAATAAACAAATAATTCATTAGCTATACACAATGAAGTCATGACAACAACAATCATATTTCGTTTTTACTGAACAATTTTCTTTAAATCACACAAAGTAACATTATTCAATTTCCTTTATACATAATACAAACTTCTACTGTCCTTACTGCGATGGAAAAATATATTGGGAGGGCTTGACTCATCAGTGGTAAACCCTCCCAGCGGTTTCGCCAATTTAATCCACCAGACCGCTTCTCAGAGCACTAATACTGTATTGGACGATTCTGCTTATATACGCAGCACTGAAGGGTGGAATCTCAGAAATGGTTTTCAAGAAGATTATGGGCATAAGCTTATAGGACAGTAGAATTACATTCAAATAGACAGTAGAAGTTTGTATTATGTATAAAAGAAACATTCGTGCTTTTAAATCCTTTCATTTTATATGTATAGATGGTGCGTTATTGCGTTGTGTTAATTATTCAATTTCTCGATATGGAAGCTATACAAGTAACGTTAGAGAAAAATAACATCAAACTTAAATTGAATTTAAAAAATCAGGCCTTCAGGGAAAGTATATTTTTAAAAACCTTTTTAATCTCTAGCTTTCGGGTACGAGCGTCCTTCTACCTACAGGATAAAACCCTCCTGTCTTCTACTGTAAAAGGTCGTTGGTGGCCGAAAGCTTGAGATTAAAAAGGTATTTGAAAAGATGCTTTTCTTTGAAGGCTTGATATTTTTATTCAATATTGACACATGGGAGTATTTTATTGAACAATCAAACTTAAAGCAAAAAAAAATGCTTCCCTTCTCATGTCTATTGGTGTCGCTGGAGACCCACTGGCGATTCTCCACCAAACTCTGCAGCAGTGGTAGAGACGCCATATTCATTGTACATACTGTATATAATGCATATTATCTTTTTTTTTAATAGTACAGACTGTGTGCAACATCTTTGTACTTTCTTATTATCAGCAAATCTTTAATGTCTTTATAATGTCTGATACAGCTTTTTGTTGTTTATTTGCGAACCGCCAAAGTGACAAAAACAAATTAAAAAGGGATGATGATAACCTGCGTCTTGCAGATTAACATTTTCATAGAAACATATATATACATATTTATTGCTAGCTATATATCACTGTGCACTTTGAATGTATTGACAAGATATCAATAAAATTAATTTAATTGTCAATTTTCATGTCTATTCGGGTAACAAGATAGAGGGGGGGGGGGGGAGACAGAAAAAAAAGAAGGAAAACGGGTGAAAAAAATCTTAATAAAACAAAGAAAGAATAAAGGTAAGAAACGAGTAAACCAATAATGGCCACCAACCCGCACCTAACCGAATTTAAGTAGAAGCAGATGGGGGTTCAGATTGGAAGGAGAGAGGAAGGTAAAACCAAGAAGAAGAAGAAAATGGGAAGGAAGAGTACATTACCTAAAAGCCAGTGGAAGATTTAGAGAAAAGCTCGTGGGGAAGATGTAATCTGATAAATGAATCTTTGGATGATTGATTGGAAGCGTGGGCCATAAAGCTAGTGAGAATATTGGTTTCAGAAGTCTGGGAGACTTTTTATACTTTCCCTTTTTTTTTAAGTTAATAAAAAAAAAACTTTGTGATAAATCTGAATGAATAGATAAGAGAGTTCTACCTTGTCATTTGGAATTTGAAAAAATCAGAGATTTGGGTTTTTAAGGTAGGGAGGGCTATGACAATTGACAATTTAAAATGGTTAATTGACATCTAGTCAACAGTCAAAGAGAAAGTTTACTGTAGGGAGGGCTATGTGTGTGTTAAAAGAAACGTCATATATAAAACATCAATGTCATGTAATATATTATTAACAACTTGATTTATAAGCGATAGAACTCTTCCTGTTTAGATAATCAAATAAAGTAAAGCATGAAGGAAGATGAGTTTCTTTTTAATAAACGCGAGCGAGCTTTCGGGCCACACGCCATTCTACTGGCTAAAAAGCAAAGAGATTCCAAAAGATACAAGCTTATTTATATTATATGGTAAGCGATATTTTAGAATATTTACATTTTTTCCAGAAATTAAATTTAAAAAATGTAAATATTCTAAAATATCGCTTACCATAGTATAAATAAGCTTGTATCTTTTTGGAATCTCTTAGCTTTTTAGCCAGTAGAATGGCGTGTGGCCCGAAAGCTCGCTCGCGTTTATTAAAAAAGAAACTCATCTTCCTTCATGCTTTATTTTAACTTGATTTATGTTCAATTTAAACCATTGCTATATTGAGAGAATTCTGTATGGGGCTTGATCTCTAATAAAGGTTTGTGTGTGTGTGTATGATGAACAATAAAAATAATAGAAAAAAAACTAGTAGGAATAGAAAGTGTTACACCCAAAATAAGTCAAAGATAAAAAAAAAACATGGAATTTGGCTCAAATTAACTTCATGAGGTAGTAATGTTTTGAGTAAAAGACGTCTAAAATAGTTAAATATGAATCATTTTGTACATCACATGTACACAATCAGCTTGTACATCCATGCGAAGTTTCATGGTATTTCACCAGTTTCTTCTGGGTTTAACACTTTTTATTTCCGCCATCATACATTAGCTGAAGTACCCAATGCCTTCGAAAAAAAGCTAAAATTACTCATCTAAAAAGCAAATGATACAAACCATGAGTTTCATGGTGGTCAATTAGCGACTGTTTTTTACCACAAGTATACCTGGCAAATGTAGAAAGCAGTTAGACTTTTTCCATTTACAAGAGTTTCAGAGCCACGTGTTTGATGACTTCCACTCACCGTTAGGGTTGGGCTTTAGCAAGAATCGGAGAGTCATTGAAGTAATTATTTTATTCTTCTTTAGAGAAACAAACTAAAAAAATTGTCCAATACGGGGATTCGTTCCAGGATCTTAGCTGTCGAAATACCGTCAGAGTATATACCCCTTCTCCACCAACCCTGTAGGAATATATTATAGTTGGCCGAGGGAGTTGTATATGCGACATAAACGTTAAGAGAATAATTACAAAATCAAAAACAAGACTCAGAATTAAACATTATAAAGGAATGAAAATACATCCAGATGACACAAGAACCTACAGGGCATGTAAAAATTGTCCTGGTGTGGAACTTAACACCTACCCACATATTCTCATGTCCAGCAATGGCTGCAGCCTTGCAGAAAATTGACAGCAGCGTTACACACCCAAGATAGAGAACATTTCGACTGCTGTGATAGAGATGTATGGAGACATCTGAAGCTCTTCATTGGAGACGAAAACAACAACAGAAATTGGCAAGGACCCAGAAAAGCAGCTTTACACACCCAAGATAGAGAACATTGAGACTGCTGTGATAGAGATGCATGAAGACATCTGAAGCACTTAATTGGACACGACAACAACAACAGAAAATTGGCATGGATCCAGAACAGCAGCTTTACACACCCAAGATAGAGAATATTTTTGTGATAGAGATGTATAGAGACATCTGAGGTTCTTCATTGGACACGACAACAGCAGAAAATTGACATGGACCCAGAACAACAGCTTTACATACCCAAGATAGAGAACATTGAGCCTGATGTGATAGAGATGCATGGAGACATCTGAAACTCTTCATTGGACACGACAACAACAGAAAATTGACATAGACCCAGAACAGCGGCTTTACACACCCAAGATAGAGGACATTGCTGCTGCTGTGATAGAGATGTATAGAGACATCTGAGGTTCTTCATTGGACACGACAACAGCAGAAAATTGACATGGACCAAAAACAGCAGCTTTACACGCCTAAGATAAAAAAAAAAACATTGCGACTGCTATGATAGAGATGCATGGAGACATCTGAGGCTCTTCATTGGACACGACAACAACAACATAAAATTGACATGGACCCAGAACTTTACACACCCAAGATAGAGAACATTGCTGTGATAGAGATGCATAGAGACATTTAAGGCTCTTCATTGGACACGACAACAACAACCAAAAGTTGTTACACAAATTCCAAAAGATCAACAAGACAATCAGTAGGGATGGAAGGATAGCGAGCGCAACAGCAGCCAAGAAAGAGACAAAAGGAAGATCCTCAAGACAAGAAAAGAAGGAGGAAGGAAGGGAGACCATCTTCCAGCACATTAACAGCCGAATGAGCCGCGCTGAGAGGTCCATTTCCCAAATGACCCATCCCTGATGGCGTCATCCCAATTGATTCGTCAATCCCAGAAGCAGCCGTTTTATTCCCCTTTAATTCCCCAGATTTTGGCTCCCTATTATTTTCTAGTTAATCGAAACGTTCCTCATTTATTCAATAAAAAATCAACACAACTAAATTTTCGTATTATCCCTATTTATTCTCTGTAAAAAAAAAGAATCCCTAATTACCTATTTTATCCCTAATTAATCCCTAAAAACCTCGAAATTCTAATTATCTCTTCATCCCTATTCTCTCAATCCCTAAAATTCTCAAATTTCTTATTAACTCTTCATCCCTCTTTAATCTCTAAATACATGGAATTCCGAATTTCTAAACCTTTAAACCCAATATAATCTCTAAAAGATAGTGAATCCCTAATTTCCAAACCCTTTTCATTACAATTTGATCCTTTAAAAATCCTGAATCCCTACCTCTCCCCATCATCCCTATTTGATCCCTAAAAGTCCGTAATCCCTAATCATCTTTCCCATTATTCCTAGTTTATCCCTCAAAATCCCAATGTGTACAGTCCCAACATGTATAGTCCCTATCTGATATCCTCTTTTGACAATCTCTTTTGCTTTTTTTTTTTTTTGCGATTTATCATGATTATCTTTTCTCGGATATGCCTTATATGTAAATAATAATCATAACTAGCATCGGGGGTCAGAAAAACACAATTAAGAACAATAAATTAATCTCCCATTTACCTTATTTATAACCATTCCTAATTATTATCACAAATTTCTACAATCATCACACGAACGCTAAAAACAATGGAGTCTTAATTTATCCACCTGATCTCAGTACAATTTCATTTTTGTACTATTTTTCACACAGTAGTTGATAACTTTTTTTTTTTTTGACCGATTGGTCATATCGCTATATACCTTATTGCCGGATTGCGAATTCCGACAAATTACAAAAAAAAAAAATAATAAGACTCTTTTTATTGACTTGATTAAAGGAAAAGCTTTCGGTCAAACCCTTTTTCAACTAACTAAAACGTATAAACAATAGCAATGGAGAGAGATTCATGTTTGAAGAGTAATTTGAAAAGAATTCAAAAAGAAATATAAGAATTTCTTATGTCCTTCTTCTTCTTTTCTTCTTCTTTCTTATCTCCACTCAATCATATTAGGGTATCAAGCCTGTAGAGCTTGTTGATGGTGTCTCTTCTTCTTTCTTATCTCCACTCAATCATATTAAGGTATCAAGCTTGTAAAGTTTGAGATTTTTGATGGTGTCTGCCGGGAAGAGTAGAGCTCATCAAAGGATGAGTCAATACAGTCTCTTATGTCCTATATTTACATAAATTACTTTTTAAAATGCTATATTGCTCTCCATTACCATTGTTTATACGTTTTATTTAGTTGAAGAAGGGCTTACCCGAAAGCTCCCTTTAATCATGTAAATAAAAGGAATAACGGAGTCTTATGACATTGTCACATTTTAACTTACTTGTTTTGTCTACATCTTATGGATTCAATTGTAACTTTTACATCTTATTTATTTTTAATAATATTATAATAAAATATTTTTTTACATAATTTTGTTTTTCTATAATTATTTTACATACTTTTATCTGAGAAGCTCTGAGAAGCGGTCTGGTGGATTAAATTGGCGAAACCGCTGGGAGGGTTCACCACTGATGAGCCAAGCCCTCCCAATATATATATTTTTTTTTCATCGCAGTAAGGGCAGTAGAAGTTTGTATTATGTATAAAAGAAACATTCGTGGTTTTAAATCCTTTCATTTTATACTTTTATATATTTAAATTTGCATACTTTTGTTTTTAGATTATTTAAGACAATAATCTTTAGTTAGAAAGTTCTTTGCCTCCAAACTTTTAGTTTGTGAATAAACGTTAAAAAGACTTCTCGAATATTTTCTTCCGGTACATCGGGTAAACCAGCGCAACAATATTTGTAATCATATACCATGTTAAAACAAACAAATGGTAACAACTAGGTATTAGAGAAGCCAGTTAACTATAAAGAAGATCATAAAAAAGTCAAAGAAAGGAGGAGATGAAGCCATTAGGAACCCATGTCCTACCTGTATCAGAACTTCCTAGCAGTAGGACCTGACCCGATCCAATGATAATTAAAAGAGACAATCGGACAAAGAGAAGACAGACAGTTGCGTGTCTTGGGTCAAAGACATTGTCCTTGAAGGACAGTTTATTGTCCAGTTTGTCACCTGGTTGTGTCTCTCTTCCCCCTCCAGACGACGCGACCTCGTCATAAATGTCATGCGTGCCGTGTTATCCTAAGGCTCAAATTGTTCCCATGGATAACTCCCGGTAGTTTGGGAAGGTCAGGGCGGTGGTGATGTCGCGTCCAACGAAGATAGAATATGGTTTAACGGGGAATCAACTAATGTGAACCAAAGTCCAATGAAGAGTCTCAGATGTCTCCATGCATCTCTCTCATCGGGGAGAGGGGAGAATTCCGACCATACCTCCCTGCGATCCCCCCTTGGAATATTTGACCAAATTCTGGTCGAAGGTCATAACATGGCAACGGCACCCATTTTCCAATGAAAGGCGGTGATGTGATGGTTATGTATTGACAGCCCTAACGGCAAATATCTTCATCAAGAATCCCAATGAAGAAAGATAAGCAGAATAACAACATGGACACCTGCAAGCCTTATTATAAATACATAGAACATTTTCTCTCCCCCCTGTCCTTACTGCGATTAAAAACTGTATTGAAGAGGGTTTGGCTCATCTATGGTGAACACACCCAGCGGTTTCGTCACTTTAACCCACCCAAACATCCGTGATAAATGCAAATACACTCATGGACAAAACTTAAGGAAGTTGTACCTTTTAGCATGTATATCGGGATTCAGACAATAACTCTGAAAGATATTACATTGACCTTTATTGAAGACATACGAGATAACCAAGTGTAAACGAATTTACCTCTGTCTCTTTATTTTTTAAAAATGGACGACCAGCGACATCGAAGACTTTCCACCTAGGTTTTGTCTACGAGTGTATATTAAACATTACGTAACTTTTTTTTTTCTAATTTGCGCATGTATATTAGAAATGAATGCTAATAATGATTCCGTAGTTTAGGGAAAAAAATAAAAGAAGAAATTGCGTTTCGACTAAATATCCTTCAAAAAAGAGATAGGGATAGGTAAGAAGTACCTTAGGAGGTGTAGATGAAAGAATATACAATCCATTTCTATCTATAAAATAAAAAATGGCATATATCGTGAGCCCATATTTAGCTATATGCGGAAAGAGAGAGAGATTTCAAAAGAAATAATAAAGAAAGATAGGGAGGAGGAAATACTCAAATTTCTTGGAATTGACCATTTTAATCTAGGACACGGAGATCAACAATCTAAAAAAAGTTTTCCCTGAGAATTGAGTTGAAGGGGAGATAACGAAGAACTCCCCCTTGACTCCCTGAAGAAGGACGGTGTTGGGGAAGTCTCTTCGACTGTAGTATATATAATTGTACATTGTCTTTACATATCACTACGTTGTTTATGAAGAAGAACTTGCCTGAAAGCTTTCCTTTAATCAACAACAACAAAACAACAAAAAGCCTTTATTTAGGGTCACTGACCCTATACAGGATTCACCAGAGGTATGCATAAGAACAAAGCAGTGAGACAAAGGAAATAACGATATAGACAGAAGAAAAAGAAAAAAAACAAGAAAGAGAAAGAGGGAAGCAAGAAAAAAACAACACAAAAAGAGTAGCAGTAAGAAAGTGAGGAGTGAGTGTCACTTGGCCTTCTTCTGAGATATGGACTTGTGGAAACCATAAAACGCCGTAGCAATATACTTATTCTGGGTCATATTGTCAATTATTGATGGAAGTGAAGCACAGAGTTGCCCAGCTTTCCTTTAATCAAGTAAATAAAAAAAGATTTACGGTGTCTAATGACTTTTTTTTTGTAATATGTAACATACGTTTTCTCTGTAACATATTCGTCTCTTGGTTAGTTTTTCTTGATTAATCAAGAATGGGTATTTGGTCCAATTCTGTAATAATTAAAAAAAATCAACGAATAATTAATGTTTATTCCGATAGATGGAGCAAGCCATCAGCAACTTTCATTTGCACGATAAGGAAGATGCTCTTTTTTTTTTTTTTTTAACTTATGAACCTTAACCCAGTACAATATCACATTTGTACTATTCTTTTCACATAGTCTTCTTTTTAAAAATAGAGCAATCCATAAATAAATATTTAATTAAAAAGACATATATTGGATCAAAATATCATTTATTTTACCAATATTTCAGTTGGCTGAGTGCCAACTTTTATCAAGGTGTTATAACACCAACGCCAACTGAAATATTGGTAAAAATAAATGATATTGCCACGTGGAAAATTAGGGAAGACCAATACTTCAGGATGCGACAGCAATTTATTTCAGGCAAGAACAAACTAAGAATGGTAAACAAAAGATAAGCCACGAGGTAAATTTACAGAGTAGCAAAATATAAACATAAAAACGACCACTCTGTTAATAAAAATAATAAAATTAATAAATACTTTGTTACAATATATTTGATCCAATATATACCTTTTTAATTAAATATAGTATTCTGTTTATAGTGTTTTTCTTTACTATATACAACAACAACAAAACAACTTTATTAGGGCATCTTGCCCTGTACAGATTCGCCGTGGAATTACAGACAATATTCAACACAAGAGACTTTACTATATACTTTTATTTTGGTTTGTACAAGAGAGAGAGAATTATCATTGACGGTTATTAAATAAAAGAGAGAAAACGTTGTTTTAAAATCTAGGATACAAAACAGGGGAAAGGGGAAAAGATGGTACAACAAAAAGATATGGGAAGAGTAAAAAAAGAAGAGAGAGAGGGAGGGGTTATTGTAGGACAGGACGCACGTAGGGGAGAAGGGTGAGTTTAGAGGTGGGTGGGCATTGTGCCAAAATACCCGGATATCTCTACAGTCCTGTCACGTAGGGAAGATGATAATATGTGAGGTACAACTCTCTGGTCAGCTCCCGAGAGAGATTACAGCCTCAAGAATGTCTTCACCGAGATACCGGTATGCAAAGATGAACCTTTATTTCCACTTTGGAATTAAATTAACGCAGTATATATTGTAGCGTAGAAATCAAGTCTTTGTTTATCTGGAAATGTGAAAGTATTTATTGATGATGTCACCACGACTAGTCGACAATTATTAACAAAACTATCTACAGCTAGAGAATCTTGAACAAACAAGCAAAGAAATATTTTTAAGATGATTTTAAAAATACAGAGTAATATATATTTTTTATAATCTGCTGAATATTTTCATTGAATAATTAAATTAAATAATAAATTATTTCTTCGCCACAATTTATTATATAATAAATTGTGTATTAAAGCATAAATGTTTCTTTTAAACATAAAACAAACTTCTAACTGTCCTTACTGCGATGAGAAAATATTGGGAGGGCTTGAATCATCAGTGGTGAACCCTTCCAGCGGTTTCGCTAATTTAATCCACCAGACCGCTTCTTAGAGCTCTAATACTGTATTGAACGATTCTGCTTTTATATGCTACACTGAAGGGTGGAATCTTAGAAATGGTATTCAAGTAAACTATGGACATAAGCTTATAGGACAGTAGAATTATATTATGATGCATTAGCGTGCCATCTGTTATCAAAATTCGAAGCTATTATAGACGCGTATGATTCTTTTTAAAAATAAACAATTTCTACTGTCCTTACTGCAATAGAAAAATTAATGGGAGGGCCTGGCTCATCAGTGGTGAACCCTGCAAGCGGTCGAGAAATTCAGCATCATTACAGCATATAAAAGCAGAAATATCCAATACAGTATTAGAGCTCTAAGAAGCGGTCTGGTAGATTAAATTGGGGAAACCGCTGGGAAGGGTTCACCACTGATGAGCTAGCAGGCCCTTCCATTATTTGTATCATTGCAGTAAGAGGAGTAGAAAGTTGATTTTATTTGGAAAGAACGCGTCAAAAATAGTTCAGATTTTCTATAACAGATGGCGCTGTAATAAACCGTAAACATATACAGTAGAACATACTCCATGAGTGGACACTCGCGTTAGAGGACACCTCTCTACAAAGGACAGTTTTCATTGCAAAATTACCAATTTTACTATTTAACAACTCTCTGTTAAGAGGACACCTCACCCTAAAGGACACTTTGGCTCTGCAATTAAGTGTCCTTTACAGGGAGGTTTTACTGTATATATAAAGCACGTTGTTTGATGGCAAATATTGGTCTGATCACAATTGGCAATTTTTGTTGTTATCACAAATATACAATGTACAGGGGCCATGATAGATATGGTATATATGAGGTTTACTAATTATATTTAAAACTAGCCGAATGACCCGGGCAACGCCCGGGTTTTACCTGATTAAATGTTTTTATTCAAATACTATTCATTACAATTATAAATTGGCGCCGTGGATGTCATTCTTGTGAAACGTCCCGCTCCAAACTTTGTGTCAGAGAAGCGATATTTTTATAAAGAGATGATCTGGCTTTGTGTCTTCTGCTCGAATGAATGTTTTTCTGTTAGAATTTTGTTCCTGCATACTAAAAAATGAACTGGCTTCACCCGTGGTCTCTGCTTTTTGGAATTTTTCCGGATATAATTTTGTATCTGATAATCAAATATGATACAGCAATATTGTCATAATCATTTTCTGATTTAAAAAAAAAAACAACTATTTTTGCCCAGAACCTGTCAAATGCTTATAAAAAATGGCCATATTTGGGTATTTATTCCATTCACAAAAGCAAACGGTGACAGAATTGTTGATTGATTGCTGATTATGACTCTGATACTTGTATATTTTAATTATATTTCATAGGTTCAAATACTCTGTTAAATCGACCGCCAGAGGTCACGCTTCCCCTATAAAAAAACACATTGTTATTGTTTCCCGATGGCCGGCTCAAATCTTTTGTACATTATGTAAATAAGTTTTCTTTTTTTTTATTCTTACGCCTTAAGTCAGGCAGTACTTTTATCAAATTATGTTTTCTATATTCCATAAGCTCAATTAAAGCAATCTCTGATAAAAGCTATTTTATTCCCACGACTGCAAAACAATATCATAATGATAAGCATATATCTAAAAAAAAAATAATTAGAAAATAATATTCCAAAGTCAACAGCAGAAATCATTTTTAAATATAATATATATTGTAACATAGTATGTATTAATTTAATTTATGTAACATAGTATTTCTTAATTTTATTATTTTTTATTTAACAGAGTGGTCATTTTTATTTTTATATCTTGCGACTCTGTAAATTTCCCTCGTGGCTTATCTTTTGTTTACCTTTCTTAGTTTGGTCCTTCGCTGAAATAAATTTTGTTTCCTCCTGAAGTTTTTGTCTTCCCTAATTTTCCACGTGGCATTTTGGTGGAGATGCTGGGTAATTTAGGGAAGACAAACTGAAGATCGCCGAGAAGACCTTGAAGCCATGGGTGCTGTGATCTACATTTTCGGAGACTGACATCAGGATTCCACCGACGCGCTAAAGCCAAGACTTCCTTCGAAGATGACGATGTCCCTATAGACGATACGACGACAAAGCCGCTCTTCACGCCGCAAGAAAATGGACGCAAAGGTACTAGGGACAAAGTTCCAAGACTTCGATGGAATCCTTGGCAGAAGCACGTCAAATCCACGTCAGTATCTACAATAATTGCTAGCTGTGGGTCACAGCTCCCATAGGGAAGAAGCTATGTAACATAGTATGTATTAATTTAATTTATGTAACATAGTATTTCTTAATTTTATTATTTTTTATTTAACAGAGTGGTCATTTTTATTTTTATATCTTGCGACTCTGTAAATTTCCCTCGTGGCTTATCTTTTGTTTACCTTTCTTAGTTTGGTCCTTCGCTGAAATAAATTTTGTTTCCTCCTGAAGTTTTTGTCTTCCCTAATTTACATATCAGCTTCCCCCCTCCCGGGGTCCAGGGATGATTGACAGTTGTCCCATCTGGATGGAGCTATTTGACATTACTCCCTCTTTAGAAAAAAAAACAGCGACCCGCTGATTAGCTTGTCTCAGCCCTTGTTCTGGAAGGAAATCTATCACGGCCTGTGTTCCCTAGCAGAATGGAATGTTGTTCTTCAGGGTCCAGGTAGGGCTTCATCCGAATGACATGAACAACATGGCAATATTGTCAAGTAGCTCCATCCAGATGGGACATCTGTCAATCATCCCTGGACCCCCGGGGGAGGACCACAGGTGTGAGGGGTTCTCGGAAGCTGATCTGTAAATAAGGAAAACGGGACGGTGGCTGATGCCGTTCATTAGGATTATCTTTTAACTTGGGGTAAGTTGTACTCCCTCTCTCTCCCTATAAATACCCCTTATAATAAATTAATTATTCCCAAACTTGTCCTTGCTTTATTTATCTCCGCGACAATATATATAAGGCGCTTTAAGTTTGATGGCAAATATTGCTCTAGCCACTAATGGCAATTTTTGTATCATTGTTGTTAAAACAAGTATACAAGGTACAGAGGCCATGATAGATATGGTATAGATGAGGTCTACTAATTATATAAATCTACTTGCAAATTAGTTATAAAAGTAAAACGAGTAGTGTGTTTCCTTATTTTAAATTCTGGATGCGCTTTCGAGTATTTACTCTTTCTCAGGGCAAATATTTACATATTTTTTTTTTAATGTAAAAACCACATGCAGTCTACAACATATGTAGAGGTAGTTCAACTTGGCACCAATTCACAGTTTCACAGTCCGGGCGGGGTTTGGCACAAACCACCTCCGTAACATCTGCCTCATCTTCCTTTTTTTTTTAAAGGCGTGCAAGCTTTCGAGTTGTCTTCTTCTTCAGGCCTGAGAAATATTTAACACTCGAAAGCTTCTTTGCCGCATTTTAAATACACTCATGGAGACAAACTTGAGGAAGTGGAACATCTTTGATTTCGTCGGTCGTCTGTTTTGTTTTTTTTTTTTTAAGGAGACAGAGGCCTATATTGTTCACATATCCGCATATTATCCACACTTGGTTATCTGTGGGTCTTCAATAAATGTCACTGTAATATCTTTCAGAATTATTGTGTTTGAATCCCGATATACATGCTAAAAGGTTCAACTTCCTTAAGTTTTGTCCATGAGTGTAAAAAAGAAACGCATTCGTCGTTTATAAAACATCAATCAGTATACCACATGGTCATATATCCATCCATAGTCCTATATGTCGCAGGACAGTTGTGTTCAAATGAAATGTAAATAGTAGGATACTATTTTGACCTTCCTATATATCATCAAATAAAATCTCTACAGACCTTACTGCAATGATTAAAGTTGTTGACCGAGAGGGCAAATTTGGCGAAACCGGTGAGAGGGGTTCACCACTGATGAGCCAAGCCCTCTCTCTCGTTTATTTATTTATTTATATATATATTTCATATATATATTTCAGTTGTACGATAAGGAGATGCCTTTTTTCATAATTATGCACCTTATCCCAGTACAATATCACATTTGTACTATTTTTTCATATATGTATATTTATCAATTATTTTATCTATTTATATCTATTTATTCATATATCTATCATTATTAATCAACAACAACAACAAAAAAGCCTTTATTTAGGGTCACTGACCCTATACAGGATTCACCAGAGGTATGCATAAGAACAAAGCAGTGAGACAAAGGAAATAACGATATATACAGAGTAAAAAGAGAAAGAAAAAAAAACAAGAAAAGGAAAAAAAATAAGAAGAAGAAGAAGAAAGAGGGAAGCAAGAAATCAACACAAAAAGAGTAGCAGTAAGAAAGTGAGGAGTGAGTATCACTTGGCCTTCTTCTGAGATATGGACTTGTGGAAACCATAAAACGCCGTAGCAATATACTTATTCTGGGTCATATTGTCAATTATTGATGGAAGTGAAGCACAGAGTTGCCCAGTTTTGAGCATTATCATTATTAATCTTATTTATTCATTTTATGTATTTAACCTTATAATAATCTTATATGGACGTTATAATAAATCAGTTTCAATCTCTCTCGTTCAATAACTTTTATTATTGAAGTAAGATCTGTAGAGATAAGATTTAATGATATTATTAAAATAAACACATTGCCATAAATCTTTAAAAATTTATCGATATATAGATGTGGTAATTAAATTTCTAAAACTATTTTTACTGTAGCAACACCACATGTCTGTCTACACATGTAGTAAAACGCACAGTTCGACTTTTAGAACTTAACAAATGTGACAAGATCCCTGTTTGGTTACTTGAACACACTGGTGAGGGTTGGAATTTTGCAAGAATCGGAGGAGGAGCTCATTGGAGAAATTCTTTTATTCAGAAAAAAAAAAAGTGGTTAATGAGGGATTCGATCCAATAAGTGGCTGTCGGAAATCTCAGGTTTATATCACTCATCCTCCGATTGGAATCTTCAGAAACATTTTCCTAAAGTCTTATATCAATCAGGATAATTGCAAAAAGTTTCTGTATTCAATAAAAATGGCAAGCTTTCAAGTGTTAGCTCATCATCGGGTCAACTTTTTACAATTATTTCGATTGATATATCGTTTTAAATCCTTTGCAATTATTTTACAATCGATTTTCCTAAAGTCTTATACATCTCGATGGAAAAAAAAGACTGCGATAAAGAACAATTCTAAAACATGGAAAACGTTTATAATTCTTAATAAAAATATACACACAGTAATAAAAACACATTCTAAAATAATTTTTTAAAAGTGAAATACAAAAAAAGGTAATCGGCAAAAAAAAAAAAAAAACATCACACAAAAAAATGTCTAAAAGTTAAAACTGGAATAGACGACAAAAAAAACGCTATATATAAAAGGAGAAAGAAATAATTAACTTAGTAAAATTTTTTAAAGAGAAAAAAGATTTAAATACAGGAGAGTAAAATGTTAAAGACGTCGTAAACACGGGGAAGAATATTGGGAGCGAAATGAGAGAAAAATGGAAGAAAAGGAAAAGGCGCAAACTGCGTTAAACCTTCGTCACAATGGGTAGGAAGGCGACAATGGAGCGAAAATCGATCAAAACAGAGAACGCTGTGTAGAAATGGGGTGGAATTAGCGGAATAGCAATTATATAGGGAGCTAACGCCCAAGAAATAATAATAAAAATAGCATTTTTTTCATTAGCTTTGTCAGCAAAAGTATTAATATGTCCCAAAAGTTCGTAAATGATAATGATTTATAATCCCTAAATACTTTCGTCCAAATTTTTATAATACTCAATTTGTTGAACGACATTTGAATACCATCCCGCATGTGTTTCTTTTCAACGAAAAATCGAAATTTATTTCAAGGAGAAATAACGATTATTTCTAATCTTTTGGATGAGGTATGAAAGGGTGAATTGTGAAGAGTAATGATAAACGGAAAAATAAAAGTGTCCAGGGATGGTTAGTCTAGTGGACATGGCATCTGCCCGGTAAGCGGAACAATGTGGGTTCGGTTCCCATCCCTGGACACTTATTTTTCCGTTTATCATTACTCTTCACAATTCACCCTTTCATACCTCATCCAAAAGGTTAGAAATAATCGTTATTTCTCCTTGAAATAAATTTTGATTTTTCGTTGAAAAGAAACACATGCGGGATAGTTTTCAAATGTCGTTTTACAATCACAAGCCGCGTTGTATTGTGTTGTACTCAATTTGTTACAAACCACGGAAATTTCAAAAGTTTTTTAAAATAGAATAAAGGCAGTGGAGGATTCAAGTTGCTTTTGTGGTATTGAGGAACAAACCTCAAGACATCTACTGATCGATTGCCCAGCATTTCAAGATTATAGAATGAAGAATGAACTAGTTGTTTGTGAACTTAACGATTTGATTTCCGATAAAAAATCATATTTAAAGTTCAATTCATTTTGTAAATACATTCTAAACTTTCTACAAAATCTGAATCTCTAATGTTTTCATGCGTTGAATAATGTAAATAACTTATGTAAATAAACTTTTCTCCTTGTTTGGCGCAAGTATCCCTTGCGGGATATAGCGCTTTGGAAATAAAATAATTGTAATTGTTTACGAACTTTTGAGACAACCTTAGTAATATTGGTAACCTTAGTAAAATTATAACAGAATTCTTATAGAGAAGTATGATTTAATCTCTGATGTTTTTTTTCTATATCAAGGGTAGCCAATCAGTAGGTGGGCCAAGTTTCAGAATTACAAAGTTTTCCTTAAGTTTTGTCCATGAGTGTAAAAAAGAAACGCATTCGTCGTTTCTAAAACATCAATCAGTAGACCACATGGTCATATATCCATCCATAGTCCTATATGTAGCAGGATAGTTGTTCAAATGAAATGTAAATAGTAGGATATTATTTTTACCTTCACATATATCATCAAATCAAATCAAATTATGTATAAAAGAAACATTCGTGCTCTTAAATCCTTTCATTTTATCTATACCTTTTTAATTAAAAATCATAAAATGTTTACGAACTTTTGGGACAACCTTGTATTTCGAATTTTAAGCTCTAGTTCCCTACCTCTTTATAACATCATTTATTAGCGACACGTACACAATTCTACCGCTTTCTTAACTCCATACGTAGGAGGGTTAAGTATTGTAGAGGGAAGACATAGCCACAAACCGTGGTATACGGTCTGTTGTCTATTGTCTGGATTTGTTGGAACTGGTATTGTGGCTCATTATCATCATCATTTACGTTCTGTACTGGGTCGAGAAACCAAATGTTTTAAAGGGAGAGGTGATACTTATGGTAAATACGTCTTTATATAAATGATTTCTTGAAAATGAAGATACTTCGGCCAGTAAAATCTTTTTATTACCTCGACGTTTCGACAAATAATCTTTTGTCCTCGTCAGGAGCAAACAAAAATTAAACATTTAGCAAGGCGTTAAAAATCTTTATATAAATGAATACTGGGATTAAAAACTATGTAATTAATTATTAGAATTGAAATTATTTTTTTACGCTATTTTTTTTTTCTTTTATAAATAAAACAGCTTTATACTGTCCTTACGGCGATGTAAAAATATTGGTAGGGTTTGGTTCATCAGTGGTGAACCCTCCCAATTCGTCTCTCGTTTCACCAATTCCGTCTACCAAACCGTTTTTTAGAGCTCCGGTAGATTAAATTGGCGAAAGCGCTGGGAGGGTTCACCACTGATATACCAAGCTCTCCCAATATTTTTAACATCGTATTAAGGACAGTATAAAGTTTAATTTGTTTGCAAAAGAAACATTCGTGCTTTATAATTTTACACTCATGGACAAACTTAATGTGGCCGGTCGTCTGTCCTTTTGTAGAAAACAGAGACAATTTTGTTCATACTTGGTTATCTGGTTTGTCATCAATAATGATCCCTGTGTATCAAATATCTTTCAGAGTTATTATCTGAATTCTATTTACATGCTGAAATGTACAACTTCTTTAAGTTTTGTGCATGAGTGATTACACACTTGGTTATCTGGTGTGTCTTCAATAAACGTCACTTTAATATCTTTCAGATTAATTGTCTGAATCCCGATATACATGGTAAAAGGTACAACTTCCTTAAGTTTTGTCCATGAGTGTATACACACTTGGTTATCTGGTGTGTCTTCAATAAATATCACTGTAATATCTTTCAGATTTATTGTCTCAATCCCGATATACATGCTAAAAGGTACAACTTCCTTAAGTTTTGTCCATGAGTGATTACACACTTGGTTATCTCGTGTGTCTTCAATAAAGATCACTGTAATATGATGCACTAGCGCGCCATGAAATTGTTTAATTTCAAAAAGAATCTTACGCGTTTAAAATAGTTTCGAATTTTGATAAAAGATTACTGTATATCAAATATCCTTCAGAGTTATTGTCTGAATCCCGATATACATGCTAAAAGGTAAAACTTCCTTAAGTTTTGTCCATGAGTGTATCTTTCAGAGTTATTGTCTGAATCCCGATATACATGCTAGAAGGTACAACTTCCTTAAGTTTTGTCCACGAGTGTATCTTTCAGAGTTATTGTCTGAATCCCGATATACATGCTAAAAGGTAAAACTTCCTTAAGTTTTGTCCATGAGTGTATCTTTCAGAGTTATTGTCTGAATCCCGATATAACATACTAAAAGGTACAACTTCCTTAAGTTTTGTCCATGAGTGTATCTTTCAGAGTTATTGTCTGAATCCCGATATACATGCTAAAAGGTAAAACTTCCTTAAGTTTTGTCCATGAGTGTATCTTTCAGAGTTATTGTCTGAATCCCGATATACATGCTAAAAGGTAAAACTTCCTTAAGTTTTGTCCATGAGTGTATCTTTCAGAGTTATTGTCTCAATCCCGATATAACATACTAAAAGGTAAAACTTCCTTAAGTTTTGTCCATGAGTGTATACACACTTGGTTATCTCTTGTGTCATCAATAAAGGTCCCTGTAATATCTTTCAGAGTTATTGTCTCAATTCCGATATAACATACTAAAAGGTACAACTTCCTTAAGTTTTTTTCTATGAGCGTAAATTGATTTAAATACAAAAGAAGATAGAAAACCACAGGGATATAAGAGAGAAAGTCTAGATAAGATTACCCGAATAAAAAGGAGTGTGTTTTACAACACGTAATTATTGGAGTTTAAAAAAAAGTTACAAGAGAGGGAGTAAAAAACAGTATGACAAATGAGAAAGAGCCGTCTGGTTCTGACAGAATCAATATGGCGGAGTGAAGTTTATAAAACGGAGGGTAACGGCCCGAGATTTCTGCCCTAGTGAACGGACAGAATGCTTCTTTGTTCCAAAATCACTTTATTAGGTACCGCTCAAATAGATCAGCCTAATTTATGATAATTATAACAATGAGTGAAGGTTATTTACATATTAAAACAAAATGTTAACGAGGGATTCGATCCCCGGTTCATGACTGTTGGGAATCGAGGGTGTTACCCACTTGTCCACCGACTCTACGGGACTTTGATATCTCTAGTACACGTGGCAATGATAATCATGGTCGGTGTTTACGTAGAGTACTGCCATTTCATTTACTTAGACAATACTTTATTAATAAGCATATGTATACTTCAAGGCGAAAGTGTTGACTGTACATATTTCAAGCTACTATTTCTAATTGCTATATGCAAAATTTGACATCGAACGTTTAATTTTCATGATTCCTAATGTTCAATTGTGTTAATTGTATATAATGTAATATATACACGTAATTATCCTAATTATGGATATGGCGTGTCTCTCCCAACTGTTAAATAAAATAAAATAAAATTCTACCTTTTTTTTTCTAAAGGACAATAAACATTTATTTAAAAAAAAAAAGTGATGAAATGTTACAAAAGTGAAATTGTAATGGGATCAGGTGTTTATACAGTCGAACTTGGATAATTCGAACCCCAAGGGACCATAAAAAAATTCGAATTATCCAAAAATTCGAATTAAAGATGTTTTGAATAAAGGCTTAAGGCTTCTAGGGACCAAGATAAATATTCGAATTAAAGAGGTTTTCGAATTAAAGAAGTTCGAATTATCCAAGTTCTACTGTATTAAGAAAAGGCATAAAAAATATTATTGACTCATCCATTGATGAGCTCTACTCTTCCCTCGGCAGACACCATCAACAAGCTTTACAAGCTTGACATTTTAATATCATTGAGTGGAGATAAGAAATAATAAGAAAGAAGAGAAATGGCATGTCCTGATTATGCAAATAAAAGTTGCTGATGGATTGCGCCATCTATTGGAATAAATATCAACTAATTGTTGATTTTTTTTCCAGAATTGGCTTAATACCCATTCCCCAATAGGTATTTAGCCAATTCTGGAATAATTAAAAAAATCAACAATTAGTTGATATTTAATCCGACAGATGGCGCAAGCCATCAGCAACTTTTAGTTGCACAATCAGGAAATGTTCTTTTTTTCTTAATTTTATTAAAAAGAGGTTGATGAAATCTTTAACTTTTGAATTTAGTATAAGTACACCATATGTCTACACATGTAAGTAGCAGTTCAAATTGTTGCAGTTACAAGTGTACCAGAGCCCCGTTTGGTTATTTTGCATTCATTTGCAGGGTTGGACTTTTGCAAGAACCGGGTGCCATTTGAAGCAGTTTTTTTCTGTGGAAATGATAAAAAATATAGGGACATATCTTTATCACTCAAATGAGCTTTTTTTTTTCGATGGCAGAGCGCCATCTATCGGAATAAATATCAACTGTTTGATATCTCTAAAGAAGAAGATGTGTATTGACCAATATTATGAAAATAGAACCTGAAAAATCAGCGTTTTAGTTTGTATTTAATCCGTTAGATGGCGCTCTACAATCTAAAAAAAAAAAAGGTTAATTTTAGCGTTTAGGATATATCTAAAAAACACTCATGGACAAACCTTAAGGAATTTGTACCTTTTACCATGTATATCGGAATTCAGACAATAACTCTGAAAGATATTACAGCGACCTTTATTGAAGACGCACGAGATTACTAAGTGTGAACAAAATAGACTCTATCTCCTTCAAAAAAAAAAAAACACGACTGGTGACATTAAAGACTTTCCACTTCCTTAAATTTTGTCCATGAGAGTATACAAAGGTAAACTTTCATTTTGTTGTATCAAGTACTGACGTTTTATTAAGACGTTGCCAGAAATGGAAACAAAGTAGAATCACAGGACAATGTAGAGGAGAGCCAGGCGCCTTTTAAAATATAGGTCATTTCCAACAGACGACCGTCGATATCAAAGACTTTCTACTTCCTTAAGTTTTGTCCATGAGTATATTTAGTTCTATGAATATGTTCAGGCCATTTCTTGCGACAGGAGTGAGGTATGACAAAGAGACCATTGGACCACAAACAAGGGCGAGGGTCAGAGGCGGTCATCGGGTCAAATATCGACCGATAAGGTTGGTGCCCGGCTACCACGACATTATCTTTCGATTGTTGGACATTCCACAAGTGTGTTGTCTATAGGGCTTCGTTTATCTACTACCACCAGTTGGGGGTCAAGATATAGCTCCTTACCTATATGTCATATCCACATGTTGATCATTTATGTCTAACTCGATATAGAAATGGATAATAAAACTAGAAATTATTATAAAATGAAAGGATTTAAAAGCACGTATGTTTCTTTTATACATAATACAAACTTCTACTGCCCTTACTGCGATGAAAAAATATATTTTGGGAGGGCTTGGCTCATCAGTGGTGAACCCTCCCAGCGGTTTCGCCAATTTAATCCACCAGACCGCTTCTCAGAGCTCTAATACTGTATTGGACAATTCTGCTTATATACGCAGCATTGAAGGATAGAATCTCAGAAATGGTTTTCAAGAAAACTATGGACATAAGCTTATAGGACAGTAGAATTACATTCAAATTTTTGCATCGAGCAATGCTCTTCCGCAAACAATAAAGACAAGAAATTATTATTAAAATACGAAACTATTATAGACTCGTATGATTCTTTTTTAAATAAAACAATTTCTACTGCCATTACTGCAATGGAAAAATTAATGGGAGGGCCTGGTTCATCAGTGGTGAACCCTCCTAGCGGTTTCGTCAATTTAACCTACCATGTTTTATTTTAAAAAAGAATCATACACGTCTATAATAGTTTCGAATTTTGATAACAGATGGCGCGCTAGTGTACCATAATAGAAAGAATTATACCAATCCATAACTAACTAACCAACCCCTTACTACTAAAGAAGGCTTAGAAGCACAACAATGGGAGAGGAGAAAAAACCAGAAGAGTAAATAACAAGAAAAAAAAAAAGATTTATTTCATAGAAAACTCTTTAAAACTCGTTTATTAACCCCCTTTCTCCCGCAGTTTTACAAAAGACACAAAAATATGAGATATCAAAGTAAAAAAACCAACATAATATAGAAATGTTGACACACATTAATATGTGGTTCGTTTCCCGCCCCTGGACACTTTTATTTTTCCGTTCGCCATTACTCTTCATATTTTCACCCTTTCATACTTCATCCAAAAAAAAAAAAGTTAGAAATAGTAAATATTTCTCTTTGAAATAAATATTGATTTTTCACAGAAAAGAAACTTATGCGGTGAAACTTTAAGTGTTGTTTTACACATTAATATGTTATAATACCTTGATAAAGGTTAGCGTTCAGCCAACTGAAATATTGGTAAAATAAATGATATTTTGATCCATTATATGTCTTTTTAATTAAATATAGAAAAGAATAATAAAATTATAAAAATTATTATACCAATCCACAACTAACTGATCATCACCAACTACTGAAGACGGCTCAGAAACACAATAGGAAAGTGAAAAAACCAGAAGAGTAAATAACAAGAAAAAAAAATATTTATTTGATAGAAAACTCTTTAAAACTCGTATATAACATCCCCCCTTCAGAGATCAGGTTGTGTTTTGTTGGATATTGCCTTCGAAAAAAGAATTCAAAGAATACCAATCAAGACCTGAAATATTTTAGAATACTTCTAATTCTTCGAAAAATTGAACAAGAACTTCTAAAAGTGCATGAAATTACTGCAAATTGGAAAATTTCAAATACTACTATACTACTACACGAAAATTTATTACCTAGTCAATATAACATTCCTCCTGTTTCCGCAGTTTTACAAAAGACACAAAAATATATATAAGGAAAGATATTTATCAAAGTAAAATACCCAACAACATAAACATATGGAAAATGTGATTGAGAAGGCGAGAGGAAAAAAAAAACATCAGTGAATCACAGATGGTTGGGAAAATCGATATAAGAAAGAAAAGGATAAAAAACGAAAGAAAGGAAAGCGAAGGCGAGGAAGAAGAAGAGAGCTCATTAAAGAATGGCGTGGGTGTTGAGAACGACACACAAAAAGAACGTCGTGCTCTCCTCAAATATTTGGCCGAGAGGGTTATCAATTTGTCGTTAGGATAATCAGACGTAGGTATTGATCGGTTGGTAACATGACTCTGCGCTACTGGCTTCTTCGGGGGATCCTGGTGTAGAGTACATCAACATGGGACGTTCCACTCGGCAAGGAGGGAAACAACGGTGAGGATTGTTGGTGATGAGAAAATACACGGTGAGGATTGTTGGTGATGAGAAAATACACGGTGAGGATTGTTGGTGATGAGAAAATACACGGTGAGGATTGTTGGCTATGAGAAAATACACGGTGAGGATTGTTGGTGATGAGAAAATACACGGTGATGATTGTTGGTGATGAGAAAATACACGGTGAGGATTGTTGGTGATGAGAAAATACATGGTGAGGATTGTTGGTGATGAGAAAATACACGGTGAGGATTGTTGATGATGAGAAAATACACGGTGAGGATTGTTGGTGATGAGAAAATACATGGTGAGGATTGTTGGTGATGAGAAAATACACGGTGAGGATTGTTGGTGATGAGAAAATACACGGTGAGGATTGTTGGTGATGAGAAAATACACGGTGAGGATTGTTGGTGATGAAAAAATACACGGTGAGGATTGTTGGTGATGAGAAAATACACGGTGAGGATTGTTGGTGATGAGAAAATACACGGTGAGGATTGTTGGTGATGAGAAAATACACGGTGAGGATTGTTGGTGATGAGAAAATACACTGTGAGGATTGTTGATGATGAGAAAATACACGGTGAGGATTGTTGGTGATGAGAAAATACACGGTGAGGATTGTTGGTGATGAGAAAATACACGTATGAGAAATAAAGATTAAAATAAGAACATTAAGAATCCAAATCAAATCAAGAAATAAAGATGTTAGTAATGAGAAAATACTCTCCTGTTATTACACTCATAGACAAAACTTAAGGAAGTTGTACCTTTCAGCATGTACACTGGGATTCAGACAATAACTCTGAAAGATATTACTGTGAACTTTATTGAAGACATACTAAATAAACAAAGTGTGAACAGCCTCTGTTTCCTTAAAAAATGCAGATGGCCGGCGACATAAAAAAACTTTCTACTTTCTTAAATTTTGTCCATATGTGTATTTTTTAAATTCCTGTGATATTTCAAAAAGGTATTTTGAGATTGGAGTACATTATATCGATTCGAAATCGGGGTTGAGACAAGTTTTTTTTTTCGTATTTAGAAAAGGAATTGAAGTCTTTCATGGCCAGTAGCAAACCTGATTGATTCACGCGAGAAACAACCAACTTGGTGACCAGGTGCACGCATCCAAACATTACGCATCGAATTTGTACAATGTCACACTAACTTTCTGACATGTATAGATAAAGAATTCTTCCTGAATTGAAATTAGACGAAAAACATGGTGAAGGAAGACGAGTTTCTTTTATTGATGCATAGGTGCAAGCTTTCGGGTAAAAACTCTTCAACAGGCAAGAAATGAAGCGCGACTTATAAGAACTATGGTACAAATATATTCCTTCCTACCATTTGTACCATAGTTCTTATAAGTCGCGCTTCATTTCTCGCCTGTTGAAGGGTTTTTACCCGAAAGCTTGCACCTATGCATCAATAAAAGAAACTCGCCTTTCTTCACCATGTTTTTCGTCTAATTTCTGACATGTGTTGAACATGCAGTACGTACTCACAGTCAACACAGGACTTATCCATAACCTGGTACAGTTTCCTTATCTCTCGAGATACCCGCGGGGACACATAGAAAGTGTTACAGCAGTACGTGTTATGTAATTAAAGTAAGGTAAGAAGGATGAATCCGTAACCAATTTAACTTTACATATTATTTATAGCAATTATACAAAACAAATCTTGGTATATGTTTATACAACAACAACAACAAAAAGGCTTTTATTAGGGCCCATTGCCCTGTATGGATTCGCCATACAATAACAAAATAATACAGTAATTTTTTTCCTCCCTTTCCCCATGTGCACATGAATCTTTGTTTGAAAAGGAATTTATTTACACATCTGTTCTAAAACTTTCCTCACTACCTCTTTTGTGTATGAATCTATTTACAATTGATCTGTAGAAATTATAGAGTTCTATTGCTATATTTGTATTTTCTAAAATAGTTCTCAGCGTCTTCAGTGGGTTGCTAAATCTCCAGAAAGTGTTTTAAGAGTGTTTCTCTGGTATATTTTTATACATGAAAACAACAAAAACTATAATTATTATATACATACAAGTTCCTTTTCAAACAGGAGCTCATCTATAGCCATTGTTACTCTGTGTAATAATATTTCAACAGTACGAACTGGTGGAATACGGTGAAACTTGGGTCAGGAATGCACAGAGCCTATTAATACAATAGATCTGAATCTCCTGTCTATCAATTAAATAAGGCAATAGGTTTCTGGAGATGTTTCTTTTCATTTTTTTTTTCAATCTCAAGTTTTCGGGTATTACCACAGTCCTACGAAAGGAGTACCTCCGAGTTGGTCTCGAGGACCACGCCATCACCATCTCCTCAGCGGCGAAGTAAGCGATTTACGTATTCTTCGTAGATCGCGAAATGCGTGGTGTCGCTGGAGATCCACTGGCGATTCTCCACCAAACTCTGCAGCGCTGGCAGAGGCGCCATATTCATTGTACATAGTGTATATAATCCATATTATCTTTTTTTAAATAGTACAGACTGTGCATTTTTCATGTATTGACAAGATTATTTTAATTGTCAACAGGAGTACAATAATGAACAATAATAAAACGCCGTTAGATCTAAACGTAGCGTAGAATGTTATCAAGTTGAAGCCGTCCCTGTACTGATGAGGTCAATAGTCCGAAAACATTGTATACAGGTTGTTTTTGTCTGAATTTTCCTATACTGATGTTGTGGGTCATTCTTTTATCATCACTAGTAATGTTTTTACTGAGATGATGCACAGTGTCAACAGTGTCATTGTTCTGTTGAATAATTAAAGGGAAGAAATGCCTCTCATGCTTTTATTCGTTCAACTCTTTTAGGGAATAACATTTACTATATTGTCGCGGAGATAAATAAAGCAAGGGCAAATTTGGGAATAAATAATTTATTATAAAGGGTATTTATAGGGAGAGAGAGAGAGTGTACAACTTACCCCAAGTTAAAAGATAATCCTAATGAACGGCGTCAGCCACCGTCCCGTTTTCCTTATTTACAGATCAGCTTCCGAGAACCCCTCACACCTGTGGTCCCCCCCCCCCCCCCCCGGGGTCCAGGGATGATTGACAGGTGTCCCATCTGGATGGAGCTACTTGACAATATAGTTCGACTAGTGTATATTCATCATTTACCTATAATACCTGAATTTCTTTTACCCTCAATGATTCAACTATGAATTTGGAACGCCGTTAAAGACATTTTTTTAAAACGAATATTTCAGAAAGCTGAAAACACATATTACGTAAAACTTATAAAACAGTAGTTTAAAATTATAAATTACAATCCGGGGATGTTTTCTCGAGAAATAATAGGAATATCAAATACCGTTTTTGACATGTTTAAATTTAAAAAAAAATACAAATAAAATCGCGATATAATAACATTAATTACAAAAAAATATAATCCATATTTTCTATATATTTTTCGATATAAAACAACAAATTATCATTTTAGGTTCATAAAACCTATCTTAAAAAGTTTACAGCAATAAAAAAAGAAATTCGGAAGAAGAAGAAAAACGTTATTTAGAAAATTTAGAAGGTACAGCAACTATACATTCTGACATAGGAGGGTCGAGGCGCCATGTTGGGAAGCTGGAAGAAGAAGAAAAGGAAGAAGAAACGATATAAATACGAATAAAACATTAGAGAAGACATATTAAAAAAGAGATTAAAAGAAGGGAGAAGGGGGAGAGGGGGCGGAGAGCCCATTAATCACCCATGCAGACTAACGACCTTGGCTGACCTGCTGGCGACAACAGCCGGCCGAAACACCCTCTTTGCATATCTCCCATGCCGAGCACAGGTCGGGTATGGGAGAATGTAGCGGGATGGTGAATAGAATAGATTGCACAGAGCTGGGAGGAATTCAGGGAGGTGTTTGCGTGTTCTGGGAGAGTTGTGTTAGAAGTAGGGTTGGGTGGCAGTTTTGGACGATTGGAAGGCTAGAATGGTTGAGTGGGGTCTGTAGGTCGGACTGAGGGCCAAAATGGAAGGGTTGGTAGGTTGAAGGGAAGGGTACGTCAACCCACCTGGTCGCATCCCGGCCGGCGCAGCGACTGGAGGTCACGGCACCGGGGGAATCGATCCGGGCGTGTGCGCCACCGGGTCAACTTTCGATTGATTATTCTTGTTGATGTCCCTCGACACTCTCGCTGGAACAATCAACACTGCCTTCGTCCCTCGACACTCTCGCTGGAACACTGCCTTCGTCCCTCGACACTCTCGCTGGAACACTGCCTTCGTCCCTCGACACTCTCGCTGGAACACTGCCTTCGTCCCTCGACACTCTCGCTGGAACACTGCCTTCGTCCCTCGACACTCTCGCTGGAACACTGCCTTCGTCCCTCGACACTCTCGCTGGAACACTGCCTTCGTCCCTCGACACTCTCGCTGGAACACTACTTTCGTCCCTCGACACTCTCACTGGAACACTGCCTTCGTCCCTCGACACTCTCGCTGGAACACTGCCTTCGTCCCTCGACACTCTCGCTGGAACACGGCCTTCGTCCCTCGACACTCTCGCTGGAACACTGCCTTCGTCCCTCGACACTCTCGCTGGAACACGGCCTTCGTCCCTCGACACTCTCGCTGGAACACTGCCTTCGTCCCTCGACACTCTCGCTGGAACACTGCCTTCGTCCCTCGACACTCTCGCTGGAACACTGCCTTCGTCCCTCGACACTCTCGCTGGAACACTGCCTTCGTCCCTCGACACTCTCGCTGGAACACTGCCTTCGTCCCTCGACACTCTCGCTGGAACACGGCCTTCGTCCCTCGACACTCTCGCTGGAACACTGCCTTCGTCCTTCGACACTCTCGCTGGAACACGGCCTTCGTCCCTCGACACTCTCGCTGGAACACTGCCTTCGTCCCTCGACACTCTCACTGTAACACTGCCTTCGTCCCTCGACACTCTCACTGGAACACTGCCTTCGTCCCTCGACACTGTCGCTGGAACACTGCCTTCGTCCCTCGACACTCTCGCTGGAACACTGCCTTCGTCCCTCGACACTGTCGCTGGAACACTGCCTTCGTCCCTCGACACTCTCGCTGGAACACTGCCTTCGTCCCTCGACACTCTCACTGGAACACTGCCTTCGTCCCTCGACACTGTCGCTGGAACACTGCCTTCGTCCCTCGACACTCTCGCTGGAACACTGCCTTCGTCCCTCGACACTGTCGCTGGAACACTGCCTTCGTCCCTCGACACTCTCACTGGAACACTGCCTTCGTCCCTCGACACTGTCGCTGGAACAATCAACACTGCCTTCGTCCCTCGACACTCTCGCTGGAACACTGCCTTCGTCCCTCGACACTCTCACTGGAACACTGCCTTCGTCCCTCGACACTGTCGCTGGAACACTGCCTTCGTCCCTCGACACTCTCGCTGGAACACGGCCTTCGTCCCTCGACACTCTCGCTGGAACACTGCCTTCGTCCCTCGACACTCTCGCTGGAACACTGCCTTCGTCCCTCGACACTCTCGCTGGAACACTGCCTTCGTCCCTCGACACTCTCGCTGGAACACTGCCTTCGTCCGTCGACACTCTCGCTGGAACAATCAACACTGCCTTCGTCCCTCGACACTCTCGCTGGAACAATCAACACTGCCTTCGTCCCTCGACACTCTCGCTGGAACACTGCCTTCGTCCCTCGACACTCTCGCTGGAACAATCAACACTGCCTTCGTCCCTCGACACTCTCGCTGGAACAATCAACACTGCCTTCGTCCCTCGACACTCTCGCTGGAACACTGCCTTCGTCCCTCGACACTCTCGCTGGAAAAATCAACACTGCCTTCGTCCCTCGACACTCTCGCTGGAACAATCAACACTGCCTTCGTCCCTCGACACTCTCGCTGGAAAAATCAACACTGCCTTCGTCCCTCGACACTCTCGCTGGAAAAATCAACACTGCCTTCGTCCCTCGACACTCTCGCTGGAACACTGCCTTCGTCCCTCGACACTCTCGCTGGAACACGGCCTTCGTCCCTCGACACTCTCGCTGGAACACTGCCTTCGTTCCCTCGACACTCTCGCTGGAAAAATCAACACTGCCTTCGTCTAAAAAGCAAAATTCGGTGCTATAAACGACAACCGAGACAGTTCACATTGTAATTAGCAAATGTTTTAGTTTCAAAAAAAGAACATCTTACATTCCGTTTATTATATATATATTAAAAGACTTATCCTAACCACACCCTCCAAAAGGCACATCAAAAAAACACAAACTACCTCCACTCTACAATTGAGTAGGCACATTCCTTTGTATTTGTAATTTAAAAAAAAAGGCATTTCCTACGTAGCTGTCCCAAGAAAGGCAGGCATACTTTGACCCTAATGTCGATTACGTACATCCAGCCTCGCCCGAAAGTACCTATGCCTACCCCACCTTGTAACAAGTAAATAGGTATAATCGGTCAAATTACAATAAAAGTATTCGCCAGATTATCATAGATAAGTACAGACAAACTCTAATCTTTTCTATAATCTTCCAAGTTGCTACTCCCCAAAAAATCAATCACAACCTGTATACCAAGACATACGAATTCTTGTATTATCAAAACAAACTGTATGAAAAAGTAAAGTTGTATAAACTTATGATTTTTAACTCTGTTTTAAAAAATGAATCGATGTTGGTTCCATATGTTTGAATTGAATATTACACCTTAGTTCTATATAAATTTTATTGCTTAAAACGGAACAAAACAAAAAAAGAAACTACAATTACAAAATGATTTGATAACTAAGAAAGAAAAAAAACAACAATAAATTTACAAAAAATGATGATGATAAAAATTGAATATGTCTGCCAGAAAAATGCTTCTATGAATTAAAAAATAAGAATAATTACAAAATTAATACATAAACTTCAAACACAAAGTACAAAAAGGTCAAAATATAAACGAATTCACTGTTATTTCAAGTTTTATATATGTTTCTCAATTGAATTATACTTGGTTAGCTCTCGGGCCATGTGTCCTTCCTTCATCAGTTACCGTATAATGATGTACGATTCTATAAAAACACTGTGATATTCCTATTTATTTAATTAGATATAGATGGAAAATTTGCCGGGAGGAAATTAATCCATAGAAGCAATGGGCGCTTCTCCCGTCAAAATAAACGTTAGAATCTGACGCCATCTATTGACCCAGCCACATTGCCAGCAAAACACCTCTTTAGTAGATTGTGAGGATTCCATTAGATCCCGTGTGGATCTCATGGAATAAAGTCCGCCCTAGACTGACGAGGGCCATTAGCCCGAAACCATGGTCTCTAGGTGGACGCTTATCAGTTTGCCAAAGCTGGTGTTGTGGCTTTGTCACCGACCCGATGCCGCTAGTTGTGGCGACGGTCAATAGATGGCGTCAGATTCTGACGTTTATTTTGACGGGAGAAGCGCCCATTGCTTCTATAATTATATATTTAAAACAAAAGAAAGACATATCCTGACCTTTCACATGATCATTTTAGATGCCAATGCATCATCTAGTGGAATAAAAAATCAACTAAAAGTTGATTTAGGTTTGTTCCATAATACTTTATCAAGAAATGGGTTGGCTAAATATTATGGAACAAGTTAACGTTTAATTGATATTTGTTCCTCTAGATGGCGCTCTGTTATCTAAAAATGTTCATGTGAGCGGTCAGTATATGTCTCTCTTTTTATTTTTACTATCAACACCTTTTTTCTATTTTTCTTATTTTTTTCACATATGGACAAAACTTAAGGAAGTTGTACCTTTTAGTATGTATATCGGGATTCAGACAATAACTCTGAAAGATACACTCATGGACAAAACTTAAGGGAGTTGTACCTTTTAGTATGTATATCGGGATTCAGACAATAACTCTGAAAGATACACTCATGGACAAAACTTAAGGAAGTTGTATCTTTTAGCATGTATATCGGGATTCAGACAATAACTCTGAAAGATACACTAATGGACAACACTTAAGGAAGTTGTACCTTTTAGCATGTATATCGGGATTCAGACAATAACTGAAAGATACACTCATGGACAACACTTAAGGAAGTTGTACCTTTTAGCATGTATATCGGGATTCAGACAATATCTCTGAAAGATACACTCATGGACAACACTTAAGGAAGTTGTACCTTTTAGCATGTATATCGGGATTCAGACAATATCTCTGAAAGATACACTCATGGACAACACTTAAGGAAGTTGTACCTTTTAGCATGTATATCGGGATTCAGACAATAACTCTCAATGATATTACAGTGGCATTGAAAACACGCGAGATAACCAAGTTGTGAACAAAATTACCTGTCTCCTTCAAAAAAAAAATGTATATATAGATGACCGGTGATATCAAAGACTTTCCACTTCCATAAGTTTTGTCTATGAGTGTACTATATATTTAACTTTAATATAGATCCGATGCACGAGGGAGAGAGAGAGATTGAGATTGAAACATCTTTATTAAACCTTCATATAAGGTTATAAAAGGTTAAATATAAAATAAATATATGAATAAATAAGATTATATATTGATATATATAGAAATTTGAACCATGCCACCATAGAACAGTAAGAAATATTCTTAACTCTCACCATCTCTTGCTCCTAGCTCAACTCTTTCTGTTCACGGAACTTTTCCAGTACAACTGTGTCCCTTCGTTTTATTGTATGGACATTCCCAAAAGTTCCGCTCTGCCTCGACCACGACTGTCTGTACTCTGTGAGAACTGTTAAAGGTCTTCCAAGGTGCAGAGAGGTACTGGAAAACTCTCCTGACTGTCCCTCTCGGTTACCACAGGAGTGAGCGAGAGTCAACAGGATTGAGCCCTCTCAATTATATACATATAAAATTATTGATAAATACATATTCGGAACTATTATAGACGCGTATGATTCTTTTTAAAAATAAAAAATTTCTACTGTCCTTACTGCAATGGAAAAAATTAATGGGAGGGCCCGGTTCATTAGTGGTAAACCCTCCCAGCGGTATAATAGTTTCGAATTTTGATAACAGATGGCGCGCTAATGCATCATAATAAATAAATATATAGGGAGAGAGAGAGTAAGTGTAAAAAGTATACATTCACAGAAGCTTTGTTAACTTTTAGAATATGGTTCAAAATCACTTTATTAGGTACCGCTCAACAAGAGCAACCTAGTTCATGATAATTGAAACAGTGAATAATATGTGAAGGTTATTTGGGGCTCAAAAATCATTTATTTTGGTTAGCAGCCCCATAAATAAAGATATTTTCTCTCTTTGTGAAGGTTATTCATATATTAAACAAATTTTAACGTGGGAGGATTCAATCCCGGTTCATGGCTGTCGGGAATCGAGCGTGTTACCCTCTCATCCACCGACTTGTTATTTTTTTTTAGAATATCTATTTTATATCAGTTTACCAAAAATTATATTTTTTACAGAAACTGTAGTATATCTCATTTCAACGGTAAAAAATACTAAGAAAGAAAGAAAAACTAAAACCAACGGCGAGTTCTACAAACCAAATAAGGAAGAAAAAAAGGATTTCGGAGATAACCATTAAACACACACACAACAAACTTCAACATTCAGAATCAACCAACTGGAACAGATCACCTAAAACATGTTTCAACATCTTATTTGTTGCTTTTTACACTAGTTACTAATGACTACCAAAAAAGAGAGAGAGGAAAAAAATAAAAAAGTTTTTAAAATATCATCATTACAAATAAAAGAGAGTTTTGACAAACAGTTCATGACGACTCCAGATAATTCATTACCATCCATTCTTAAGATAATGGGGAAAGAGAAGGAAGAAAGAAAAAAAAAGTATCCGCCTATTTACATACTGTGGCGAAAACAACAATGGGATTAATGACGCGGCGGTTGGTTATGCAAATCTCCCCTTGGGAGGGTAATAAGACGGAGGCTTATGGTCCGTGACATCAGAGAAGTCGCCCTCTAGGGGAACAACGCCAGACGGGAGAGGAAAAAAGATCGATATGGTGGCCCTCCATAGACTCCAGGTATACTTCCCAGTTGTAGACTACTGAGTACACATGGATAAATATATATTTCACCATGTGTTTACATCAAAATTTGTACAAAAGAACCTCCCCTCCCTCCTGCTGGTTGTTAACTGTTTCCAAAATCACTTTATTAGGTACCGCTCAAAAAGAACAACCTAGTTTATGATATTTACAACAATGAATAATATGAAAAAATGAAAGAAAAAATAAAAGATAAAAAGATCAGGTGTTGAAATCAAAAATAAAAATGACATATCCTGACCAGGAGCACATGTGCTTTATTTTTTATTTCAACACGTGATCTTTTTATCTTTTACTTTTTTTCTTTCATTTTTTCATGTGTTAAGCGTATTTACGCAAGTTTGGCCTTAAATACCCATTTCTTGGTTTTTCAAGAAGCCTCTGGGATCAAAAAATCTTTTTGGTCGCAGTGGTACAGCCTACTCCACGCTGAGGAGCGCCAAAAAGCGCGAAACGCGTTCGTGGATGGCTTTTCTTGATTTATCAAGAAATTGGGTTGGCCAAATATCAGGGAACAGGCTAAATCAATGTTTAGTTGATTTCTCTTCCACCAGATGGCGTTCTGCCTTCTGTAAAGCACATGTGCTCCTGGTCAGGAAATGAATAATATGTGATGGTTATTTACATATTAATCAAAATGTTAACGTGGGATTCAATACCGATCCATGACTGTCGGGAATCGAGGGTGTTACCTACTGGTCTACTGACTTTTTTTAGCTTGATAACATGCTTAGAATTCACATCACTGTTAAGTAAGCAAAACACTATAATGATTCCTACACACTCATGTTTCAAGTACAATTTTAATTATACTTTCAAGAAATTACATATAATTTCAAGAAATTTCATTTAGCAAATATTTTTGATTTAAAAAAAAAATCAAAACAACAAAAAAGGCATATCCTCACCAGGCTCATATAAGCATTTCTAGATGGAAGAGCGCCATCTAATGAAACAAAAATGAACTAAACGTTTATTTAACTTGTTCCGTGATAATTGGACAACCCAATTCCTTATATAAATAATATTGTGTAAAAGTGAAATTGTACATTTATCAGATTGATAAAATATTAAAAGAGGAAGAAATAAAGCAACACATCTTCTGATTGTACAACTGAAAGATGACGCAATCCATCATCAACTTTCATTTGTACAATCACAGAGATGCATTTGTTCCCCTTTCTTAAAAATAAATCTTAATTTATGACTAACTATTTTGAAATTATTTTTTAAAACCTACAACTCAAAACAACAAAAAATATATATATTTTTTTAAAGAACGTATTTTGAAAGGGATCTATTATTAAAGTCGTCTGGAGCTCTTAAGAACGGGCAAATGGATCAAAATAAACAAAGTAGAATACTTAGGAAACACATGGGAAGTTGCCAAATCATGTTTTAGCGAGTTCTCCAGCAATTTGTAGAAATCTTTAGGAAAGTCCAATTTAAGGGATGTTCTATGGATGAAGGGAATTCCAGCAAAGTAAAATATAAAATCTTTTTGTGGTTACACGCGGGGTAACACCTTTCTATCTACATTGTGGTCTTACTAGAAAGGAGATTTTGTAACATGCTTTGTGTTTATTTATGTAAAATTTTTGATTATGTAATTTGGTAATTTTGCATAAGTTTGTCTTGTTGATGTATATTGATATATATATATATAAAGAGACAAGGGTCGCCTCTCCCGTAAACAGACACCATCTATTGACCGTCGCCGCAACTAGCGGCCTCGGGTCGGTGACAAAGCCACAACACCAGCTTTGGCAAACTGAGAAGTGTCCACCTAGAGACCATGGTTTCGGGCTAATCAGTCTAGGGCGGACTTTATTCCATGAGATCCACACGGGATCTAATGGAATCTTGACAATGTCAATGATGTTTTAGACGTCTATTTTGAGGGGAGAGGCGACCCTTGTCTCTTTAGATCATTTTCCTCCCGGCAAAATTTCCATCTATATATATATGTTATAAAAACAAATGAAATTTTATTTTCTGCTTGATTTTTGATCATGTTGAGGATTATGGTAATGGTAATGCAGTCGTGGTTGAAATCCTTAAAGTATGATAATTAAAAATAGTTTTGATCAGTAATTTAATTGAACTAAAGGAATATATAAAAGAAGATATAATTTGATAAAAGTACTGCCTGGCTTAAAGCGAGTAGAACATGGAAAAACAAAAGATTATTTACATAATGTACAAAAGTTTTGAGCCGGCCATCGGGATAGAGAGAGAGAGAAAATATGGTTTTACGGGCTACTAACCAAAGGTTATGATTTTTGAGCCCAAGCGCTATGTCAGGTGGCAAGGGACCCTAGGATCTGGCGGCAGGAGATGTGTCGCAGGGGTGGTGGAAACGTTGGGCACGCAGGGGAACAGCGCCAAGGTGCAGTGAGGCAGGAGCATTGAATTGGCCAGGATCCAGTAGAAGTGGCAGATGGAATTGGAGGCAGAAGGTCCTTTAAGCCTAGAACTTGAGGGCCCTAGACTTCAGGATGGGGCAGCTTGAGGCTCTCGCCTCGTGCTTGTCAGGAAGGCCCTTGGAGCAGCAGTTGGCACATTTGGAGGTGCGCTGGTCAGCAATGGATGGGCAGGCGCGGCCTTCATGGCCGTTTTGACCGCAGTGGAAGCACTTAGGAGCTCTGGAGCATTGGGCAGAGTTGTGGCCGAAGCCACAACAGCGGAAGCAGACGCGGGCGCGGATGGACTCCTCGAAGTTGAGGATTACTCCATCAACCACGATTCTCCCGCGAACGCCCAGGGCTCTAAAGGTCTTGAGGTCCACCTCGATGAAGGCGGTGCAGGTCCCGCTTCTGGGTGCAGAACGGTGCGCCACGCGAACCACCTTGTCCCCAGGAAGCTTTCTAACAGCAGCGGTTTCCAGGAAGGTCTCCTCAATTGTGGAGTTGGATGTCTCCTCATCCACTTTGAAGAGGCAGATCCGTGGCAGGATCTCCTTCTGCTGGCAGACCTTCATTCCATTCAACTTGCTGGCCAGGGAGGTTGTCACCTCAGGGATGGTGTCAGGATTACTGGAGTGGAGGACCAGCTTCCCCTTGGTGTGTAGGGAGGCCCAAACGCCTTGGGGGAGAGTGTGGGCAGCGCGGACAGCTTTTAGCATCTCCCTTGGGTCAGCCTGTGGGTCATCAGAGATGACCACTGTGTGGGCCGCCGATTTTTCTCCGTTGAGGATCACTTGGGCGGCCTCAGGCTTGGATACGCGGGAAGGCGCAGGTTTTGAAGGACCATTCAGGTTTGTCCTCTTTGCAGGCGGGTTGGGAGCCTCAGACTGCTTCCTTTTGGTTGGAGCAGGAGCAGGCAAGGTGGAGGCAGGCTTCTTGGCAGGGAGAGCAGCAGGAGCAGGAGTGGCGGGCTTGATTGGGTCAGTCTGGGAGCTGGTTTCCTTGCAGGAAGGAGCAGGGCAGGTTTGAGTGCCGCGGCAAGCAGTCTTGGGCTTGTTGGCCTCCTCAATTTCGTCCAACTCTGCGAAGGACTCGAGGGTGTCAGTGAGGTTCTCTACATTGGTAGCGAGGGCTTTGATCATTTCAGTCCGCGAGGACTGTAATCGGGTAAAATAAAGAAAACGTTACAATTTAAAAAAAAAAGGGGGGGCGGGGAAAGAGAAGTGGGTACGTTAGGGGGTGAGTTACGAAAAAAGAAAAAGCAATATCCTGATCGTGTAACTAAAAGTTGCTGATGGCTTACGCCATCTATCGGAATACATATCATTTATTCAACGATAAGAACTCTTAAAAAATTGGTTAAACGAATAAGCATAAAAAGACAAGAGGAGCTTCTTTTATAAATTTATTGTGCAAGCTCTCGGACTATACGTCCTTCTACAGGCTTTTTTTTTATTTACATACATATATCTGTAAAACTAAAAGAATAAAAAATATTTATGACTTTGAATTTTGCATGTACAGAATTGGAGAAATTTAAAAATTAAAAATTTCTATATATGGCATATAATTTAATACGGTATAATCTAAAATGAAATATTAAATACGGAGATTAAAATATATAGAAGTTAGCGATCAATAACATTGTCTTTTTATGCTTATTCGTTTATATCATTTATTCGTTGATTTTTTTTTTTATTATTCCTGAATTGCCCCAAATGCCTATTCTTAATTAATCAAAGAAAAGCTAACCAAGAACGCGTTTCGGGCTGGAGTGGGTTAACAGTTAAGAGAACCAATAGATAATTGTAACGGTAAATATGCAAAAATAGTTTGTGTCAACTCTTTTTTTTTTTAACGAATTATTGTTATATATAAAGTTGTGGAAAAATAAAAAGTTTGTGAGTTACACCCTGAAAGAGTTTAAGAAATAAAAAACATTAATTTGACTCAAATTAAATTTAATGTAGCGTAAAATGAACGAATACATTTTGGATATATAACGCATAAAAAGTCGGTTTTTATTTTTTTTATTTTTTAAAATATAATTTGTTCTATGTAATAGAGCCAGTATATCCATGCCAAGTTACATGATATTTCACCAGTTACTTCTGGGTGTAACACTTTCTATTTCCACCAGTGTATATCCATGCCAAGTTACATGGTATTCCACCAGTTCCTTCTGGATGTAACACTTTCTATTTCCACCAGTGTACATCCATGCCAAGTTACATGATATTCCACCAGTTCCTTCTGGGTGTAACACCTTCTATTTCCACCAGTGTACATCCATGCCAAGTTACATGATATTTCACCAGTTCCTTCTGGGTGTAACACTTTCTATTTCCACCAGTGTACATCCATGCCAAGTTACATGATATTCCACCAGTTCCTTCTGGGTGTAACACTTTCTATTTCCACCAGTGTACATCCATGCCAAGTTACATGATATTTCACCAGTTCCTTCTGGGTGTAACACTTTCTATTTCCACCAGTGTACATCCGTGCCAAGTTACATGATATTCCACCAGTTCCTTCTGGGTGTAATACTTTCTATTTCCACCAGTGTACATCCATGCCAAGTTACATGATATTCCACTAGTTTCTTCTGGGCGTAACACTTTCTATTTCCACCAGTGTACATCCGTGCCAAGTTACATGATATTCCACCAGTTCCTTCTGGATGTAACACTTTCTATTTCCACCAGTGTACATCCGTGCCAAGTTACACGGTATTCCACCAGTTCCTTCTGGGTGTAACACTTTCTATTTCCACCAGTGTACATCCATGCCAAGTTACATGATATTCCACCAGTTCCTTCTGGGTGTAACACTTTCTATTTCCACCAGTGTACATCCATGCCAAGTTACATGATATTTCACCAGTTACTTCTGGGTGTAACACTTTCTATTTCCACCAGTGTACATCCATGCCAAGTTACATGATATTTCACCAGTTACTTCTGGGTGTAACACTTTCTATTTCCACCAGTGTATATCCATGCCAAGTTACATGATATTCCACCAGTTCCTTCTGGGTGTAACACTTTCTATTTCCACCAGTGTACATCCATGCCAAGTTACATGATATTCCACCAGTTCCTTCTGGGTGTAACACTTTCTATTTCCACCAGTGTACATCCATGCCGAGTTACATGGTATTCCACCAGTTCCTTCTGGGTGTAACACTTTCTATTTCCACCAGTGTACATCCATGCCGAGTTACATGGTATTCCACCAGTTCCTTCTGGGTGTAACACTTTCTATTTCCACCAGTGTACATCCATGCCGAGTTACATGGTATTCCACCAGTTCCTTCTGGGTGTAACACTTTCTATTTTCACCAGTGTACATCCATGCCAAGTTACATGATATTCCACCAGTTCCTTCTGGATGTAACACTTTATATTTCCACCAGTGTACATCCATGCCAAGTTACATGATATTCCACCAGTTACTTCTGGATGTAACACTTTCTATTTCTTCCATTTATTCCAAGTTTTACTATTCCATTAATTAAAAACAAAGTTGAATTGACAAAAAAAGACTGATATAATAGTAAAAAAGTAGGAAAAAACACGCGGAAGAAAAACAAACGACAAATAACAGAATGACAGATTTTAAACAAGTGGTGAAGTGGTACGTAGGAAGCCCACTTATCTCTCCAGACAAACGTTTGCGAGGTCAATATTTGGGGGAAGGGAGGAGGGCAAAGTACAGAAGGCAACCTGTGTTTCCAGTACCTGGCCTCGAATAGATGAAGAAAGTCGACACCCGTCTATTACAATAGTTCACTTATAGTATGCATACTACAAAGTGGTATTGACCCATGAGGTATATATTGGTATATACAGCCGACTCTCGATCATTTGAAACTCGTTAATTTGAATCTTTCGATAATTTGAAAAATTTTCCCGACTCTTTGAAAAATAACTCGATAAGTTGAATAAAATCAAAAATAATTTTGGTCTCCTCGGTATTTTGAAGTTGAAGGAATAGTAACTTACCACAAATGAACATTTGTAAATAACTGTACAGATGTTTAAAATAATAAATTACGAATTTTAATCAAATTCTTGTTTCAAAATTACAAAATATTTTCTCACAATGAGTTTCTTTTTATTCATGATAAAATTGTGAAAAAACTTTATAAAATTATGATAAAAAGAAATTCATTCTGAGGAAATATTTTGTAGTTTTAAAACTCTTGTTTACTTGATTTTTTTCCTCCATCCCTCTTAGTTGTTTAAACTCCTGTTATTTTGAACCCAACAACAACAACAAAAAGCCTTTATTTAGGGTCACTGACCCTATACAGGATTCACCAGAGGTATGCATAAGAACAAAGCAGTGAGACAAAGGAAATAACGATATATACAGAAGAAAAAGAAAAAAAGAAAGAGAAAGAGGGAAGCAAGAAAAACAACACAAAAAGAGTAGCAGTAAGAAAGTGAGGAGTGAGTGTCACTTGGCCTTCTTCTCAGATATGGACTTGTGGAAACCATAAAACGCCGTAGCAATATGTTATTTTGAACTCTTGATAAATTGAGATTTTTCTCTGGTCCCTTGAGTTTCAAATTATAAAGAGTCGACTCTACATCAACTAACTGTTCATTTAATTCTCCCGAGGTTTCAGTGATTCGCCTTTAATCTTCTCAGGAAGTAGAATGTCAGTGAGTTACCCAAACGTCGATAGAGAGAATTAAATAAATCATTGGTTGAAGTAGAGAAATCTATATTTTTTTCCAAACCAACTTCCAACCGACCAAAAATCTTCAAAATTGGATTATACATTACAATAAATACACTCATGGACAAAACTTAAGGAAGCTGTACCTTTTAGCATGTATATCGGGATTCAGACAATAACTCTGAAAGATACACTCATGGACAAAACTTAAGAAAGTTGTACCTTTTAGCATGTATATCGGGATTCAAACAATAACTCTGAAAGATACACTCATGGAGAAAACTTAAGGAGGTTGTAGCTTTTAGCATGTATATCGGGATTCAGACAATAACTATGAAAGATATACTCATGGAGAAAACTTAAGGAAGTTGTACCTTTTATCATGTATATCGGGATTCAGACAATAACTCTGAAAGATACACTCATAGACAAAACTTAAGGAGGTTGTAGCTTTTACCATGTATATCGGGATTCAGACAATAACTCTGAAAGATACACTCATGAACAAAACTTAAGGAAGTTGTACCTTTCAGCATGTATATCGGGATTCAGACAATAACTCTGAAAGATATTACAGTAACCTTTATTGAAGACACACGAGATAACCATAGGTGAACAAAATTTTCTCTGTCTCCTTCAAAAAACTAGAGGACCATAGAATCAAAGACTTTCCAATTCCTTAAGTTTTGTCCATTAATGTATATAATATTCTGTCAAAATAATTATAACTCTATATATAGTTAAACCTGTCTATAGCGCCCCCTCTAAATAGCGCCTCCCTCTCTATAGCGCCCGATTTTAAATACGTAGTACGATGCGATTTACCTTAAAAATGACCTGTCTATAGCACCCCCTCTCTATAGCATCCTATTTTGGTGAGTCCCAAGAGGGGGGCGCTTTAGACAGGTTTAACTGTATATATATATTTCCCAAATAACTTTGTAAATTCGTATTTCTTTCGCCCTACTTTTTGCTACTCCTTTTCTGTATCTCTCAGGGGAATGTATATACAAGTCTAAAAGGTCTTAATAAAAGGTATTTTGATTGTGATTGGTAGTATAAACATAATAATTAAAACATTTAATTACAATCCATTGGACAAACAATCATTTACTCAGGGAGAGTCAGAATAAAGCCAAAAGTCTCGAGTTTGTGTGAAAACATATATTGTAAAAAAATAGATTAAAAGTTCATTTAAGACACTACCGAGAAAAAACACGGATTTTGAGAAAGAAAAAAAAGAGAAAGAACACTACTAAAAAAAAAAAAAATTTCCTATAATGAAAAGAAAAAAAAAGTTTTAACAACCAAAAGAAAAAAAAAAAAAAGGCAGACGATATTACACTAACGAACAAGCACACAGGCGCGAGAGAGAGAGAAAAATAAGCAACAAAAACAAAGTCTAACAAGTGACGGAGGAGGGAAGAAAACTTCCAAGTTGAATTGTTAGATATTTGAGCGGGACAAATAAAGGGGGGGGGGATGACGTCACAGGATGTCGCGTGGGTGGAGAGGGGGGGGGGACACGTCAATTACCCACACAGGCGCCGAGCTGGAGATTGGATGCGAGGACAACGGAAGGTCGTCGTCATGGCAACAATTGGCGCTGGGAGACTTTAAAATATATCACAAACATACAATATATATATACCGTTAAACCTGTCTATAGCGCCCCCTCTTGGGACTCACCAAAATAGGGTGCTATAGAGAGGGGGTGCTATAGACAGGTCACTTTTAATGTAAATCGCATCGTAATACGTATTCAAAATCGGGCGCTATAGAGAGGAAGGCACTATTTAGAGAGGGCGCTATAGACAGGTTTAACTGTACATATACAGTAGAACCACCCTGTAAAGGACAACACCTAATTACAGAGCAAACGTGTCCTTTAGGGAGAGGTGTCCTCTTACCGGAGAGTTGTTAAATAGTAAAAATTATAATTTTTCAAATGAAAACTGTTCTTTGTAGAGAGGTTTCCGCTAAAGGGGGGTTCTACAGCGTAGATATCAGTCTTTGTATATCTGGAGATGTGAAAGTATTTATTGATGACGTCACCACGACCAGTTGACAAATATTAACAAACCAACCCAACTATCTACAGCTAGAGAATATCGAGCAAGCAAGCTAGGTAACTAAATGATGATTTTATACAAATAATAAATCTGTTTCCAAATATTTTCATTGAATAATTAAATTAAATAATAAATTATTTCTTTGCCACAATATATATATGGCGTATAATGAGTTGTATTCTTCCCTAAATTGTGAATTTTGTTGAAGTAAAATTCCAAACGTATGTGGAGACAGAGAATGAAATCAGTCAGACTAGACAGTCAATTTAGAATCCCCAAAATTTACCTCTAAATCCAGTTATACCTGTCTATAGTGCCCCCTCTAAATAGCGCCTCCCTCTCTATAGCGCCCGATTTTAAATACGTAGTACGATGTGCTTTACATTAAAATTGACCTGTCTATAGCACCCCCTCTCTATAGCACCCTATTTTGGTGAGTCCCAAGAGGGGGCGCTATAGACAGGTTTAACTGTAATTGTTTTCTCAAAGGACAATTCGAACATATAGATAGAAAGAGACCAACGTCCAAATTTGATTAAAGAGGTCTGGGGACAGTTTTAACGAGACAGTTGGACAAAACGCAGCCTGCAAGTCATTCGTGAGTTGATCTAGGCTGTGACCATATGGCTGATTGGTCCTCCTCTCTTTCCAGCTCCATGATTGTCATGTTCTCTCCTTTTGTAACTTCGGTCTATGGGATTGTTCTTCTACAATCTACGAAGCTCAACCCCTCCTCTCTCATCTCAAATTCACCACATTTTAGAGTCAACAAGATCTAGTCGGAAGACAAAATCATCACATATATTAACATATTTACATAATAGCATATTAATTATGACACTTAGGGAACTAAATCAACTTCCCATAACAAATATGCAACATGTGGTCTACACTAAGGACATACACCAAAGATTCAACATATTCTGCAGAATGTACTTAACTAAATAAGTGACTACTAATGTAATCAATTTGCATACTGATATGTAAATATGTATATATCTCTTTAAACTACTTTTTCTTTTGTTCATTCAAATGTATATATTTCACACGCAAATATCCGAATTTTGGATATAGCGTGTACTCTGCAATTGTTAAATAAATAAAAAATGACACAAAAGCTTATCTTGAATCAAACCTTTTATTAAAATCCTCCGATATTTGGACAAGAAAGACCGCCAAATTCTAGAAGCGTAGGTCTCTAGTAACATTCTATCCTTATAAATAAATGAAAAAAAAGGTATAACCTGACCGCCCAAATAATCATTTTAGATTGGAAGAGCGCCATCTGATGGAATAAATATCAACTAAACATTGATTTAGGTTTATTCCATAATATAATGTCCTATCCATTTTCTTAATAAATCAAGGTGGAATGGGGCAATTACTCGTTTCGGGATGTTTGGCCCTTGTCATCATAGTGTAAGAATGTACCTCAACGACTGAAAATGTATTCCTTTAGAGGATTCCCCGAGAAATCAAAAAATGAGTAGTTAAGGCCGAATTTGTGATAGTACACTCAACATGTGAAAACAGAAAGAATAAGTAAAGAAGAAGAAGGAAGAAGTTCAGGTGTTGATATATTTTTATTTTTAATATTATCACACCTGACCTTTATCCTTTTTTTTTTTTTACTTTTTTACACACACAGATACACTCATAGACAAAACTTAAGGAAGTTGTAACTTTCAGCATGTATATCGGGATTCAGACAATAACTCTGAAAGATACACTCATGGACAAAACTTAAGGAAGTTATACCTATTAGCATGTATATCGGCATTCAGACAATAACTCTGAAAGATACACTCATGGACAAAACTTAAGGAAGTTGTACCTATTAGCATGTATATCGGGATTCAGACAATAACTATGAAAGATACGATCATGGACAAAACTTAAGGAAGTTGTACCTTTTAGCATGTATATCAGGATTTAGACAGTAACTCTGAAAGATACACTCATGGACAAAACTTAAGGAAGTTGTACCTTTTAGCATGTATATCAGGATTTAGACAGTAACTCTGAAAGATACACTCATGGACAAAACTTAAGGAAGTTGTACCTTTTAGCATGTATATCAGGATTTAGACAGTAACTCTGAAAGATACACTCATGGACAAAACTTAAGGAAGTTGTACCTTTTAGCATGTATATCAGGATTTAGACAGTAACTCTGAAAGATACACTCATGGACAAAACTTAAGGAAGTTGTACCTTTTGCATGTATAACGGGATTCAGACAATAACTCTGAAAGATACACTCATAGACAAAACTTAAGGAAGTTGTACCTATTAGCATGTATATCGGGATTCAGACAATAACTATGAAAGATACATTCATAGACAACACTTAAGGAAGTTGTACCTTTTAGCATGTATATCGGGATTCAGACAGTAACTCTGAAAGATACACTCATGGACAAAACTTAAGGAAGTTGTACCTTTTACCATGTATATCGGGATTCAGACAATAACTCTGAAAGATATTACAGTGACCTTTATTGAAGACACACGTATTTATCTGTATTTAACCTTATATGGACGTTGTAATAAAGCAGTTTCCATCTCTCTAAGCTGTCTGTCTGTCTGTCCGTCCGTCTCTTAAAGACGATGAGTCACCATGACGTCATCCCGACATTGCAGAGTGGCCGGGCAAACGAGAAACGCTGACCAATCAGGTTTGAAAGTTTCTCTTTGGTGATGAAATAGTGTCTCAGCGTGTCTTAAAACTAGACGACCATTCTAAGATGATCAATTAGTCGTGAAAAAGATGCGGACGTGTCTTAAAACGTCAATAATAAAGACAACGCCTAGTTGCAGAGCCAAATTAGATTTTAAAAAATACTAATTAAGAAAATATTATTGATACAGTAGAACTACCTCCCTGTAAAGGAGAACACCTAATTGCAGAGCCAAAGTGTCCTTTAGGGAGAGATGTCTTCTTACCGGAGAGTTGCTAATTGGTAAAAATGTCAATTTTGGTCTTGATGAAAATTGTCCTTTGTAGAGATATGTTCTCTAGTGGGAATGTCCTCTCATGGAGGTTGTTCTACTGTAAGATTAAAAACGATTTTTTTTTCTTTCTCAGCTAAGATTAGTGTTATGGGCTAATCCAATTTGGGGGGAGAAGATAAACTCTCTAAAACATCTTTAATCCTCTCTTGCACGAGCAGATCTCTACTCTGAAGAGATTCCTTGACAAGGCAATCACCCATGTCGGGAACAAGGACTCCGACCTAGACAAGATGCTGTCCGACTTCAGGGCAGAATGCGACATTGAACGAGACGACACCCAGTGGTATTCGTCTGATACAAACGATTTGTAATTATTTCGTTTTATATATTTTTCTCTATATAATTAACCCTATATAATTTTATATGTACATTGTAATAAATCAGTTTCAATCTCAATCTCTCTCCAAATCCGCGATTTTAAAAAAAGTTGCATATGCACATCTTATTTCCATACCCGGTAATTTCTCAAAATGGCGTGTTGTGTTCTTACTCTGTGACCAAACGAAACTGGGGTGTATAGCGGCGGTAGTAAAATAAAAGGGAAAGAAAGAACGAAAAAGAATAACACTCCAAAAAAAAAGAGACAAACACAAAGAAATAAATTAATTCAACACACTTAATCCGCGTGCTATAAACCGGATTAAAAACGGAGAGAATCAAAACAAACTTATTTTTATTTTAAAAAAGGAACAACAACAAAGAAAGAAAAAAGGGAGGGCAAACAACAAATTAAATTAGTACAGAGTGGCGCCACCAGAGGGAGCTGTGAGCGGCCAAATGAAATTAGTGGATGGCAGCGTGGTCAAAAACCAACAAAACCCACTCGTTGATTTGGGCGGGCACGTTCTGTGGTTAATAAATATATTGGCTCGATATGTGGAGGCTTAACTGGACGTGTGCGTGTGGGATAGAAACAAACAGAAATATTCTAATTATTGGTGGTGTAGATAAACTGGTATATCTCACTGTGCGATTACAAACCTCGTTATAACGAATTTCTCTTATGTCCTTCTATAAAATACCTCTTTATAACGAATATTTCTATAACAAACCCTAAGTCGGACAATCGCCCGGAGCAATAAATTATCAAAAATACAAAATCGTTATTCGTGAGGTTACGAGTTTTTTTTAAAGTTTTTATTTATTTATTTATTTATGATGCATGATGTTATAGAGACACGTAAGATTCTTTTTTAAAAATAAAACATTTTCTACTGCCCTTACTGCAATGAAAAAATTAATGGGAGAGCTTTTTCCATTTTTCCATTGCAGTAAGGGCAGTACAAATTATTTTTAAAAAATAATCATACGTGTCTATAATAGTTTCGAATTTAATTCTCTCAATTATAATTCTGTAGAAAGACAAATACTCGAGAGCTCGGCTATATAGGAAAAAAATAAAACTACAAAAAAACTTTTCGTTGTCTCTCTCACGATTTTGTACTTTTTATAATAAACCCTTTTTTAGAACAATTAAAAAAATCTATAACAAACTTTTTTTATATAACGAGAAATTCTCTATAACAAAACTTCTTTTATAACAAAAATTTCCTATAAAAATGTTTTTTATATATAACAAAACGCTTTTATAACGAGAGAAAAATTCCTAAACCAACCTCTTTATAGCAAAATTCGTTTAAAACGAGAAATTCCCTATAACAAACTTTTTTTATAACGAATTAGTTTAGGCATCCAGTTTGAAGAGAGGGGTGGCTAAAGAATTAGCTATACCAGTTATAGCAAATTCAGACAAAAAGCCAACAACCAGTATCCCATGGTTTCAGGCTATTGCCCTCATCAGTACAGGGACGGCTTCAGTTCCATAACATCCTACGAGAGAAGTTATAAAAATCATTGGAATTTTCCAATTATTTATTATATTATTCCCTTTTTCTATAATCATATTTATCTATTAAATACACTCACGGACAAAACTTAAGGAAGTTGTACCTTTTAGCATGTATATCAGGATTCAGATAATAACTCTGAAAGATACACTCATGGACAAAACTTAAGGAAGTTGTACCTTCAGCATGTATATCGGGATTCAGACAATAACTCTGAAAGATATTACAGTGACCTTTATTGAAGACACACGAGATAACCAAGTGTGAACAAAATTGTCTCTGCTTCCTTAAAAATATGTATACAACCGGCGATATCCAAAGACTTTCCACTTCCTTAAGTTTTGTCTATGAGTGTATATATTTCCTTAGTAACCTTATCTAAGTAATATATAAAAGTGTTATTTTAAGATTATAATATTTAGAGAAAAAAACTATTAGAGGTCGCCGCTTTTCCTATATAAACCTATTGTTGTTGTTTCCCGTTGGCAGGCTCTTTCTGTAGATATGTAAATAAGTATTTTGTTTTCTTTATTCTATTCACCTTAATTCAGGTAGTACTTTCTCAAATTATGTATTTTATTTTCTCTCCATAAGATCAGTTAAATCTAATTCTGATCTAAACTATTTTTTATTATTCTTTTCACGACTGCAATTGAAATACTCATGTATTCTCTCAAAACAAGAAAATAATTTCATTCTTAATCTCAAATTGATCATAACATATACATATTTCTACAATGTTTCCTCGGGGTAATATAGTATAACCTTATTCGCAAAATTTGGAAAGGGGAGGAAGTAGAATGAGGGTGTCGGGAGGAATCACACCCATGGAAGCATACAACCCATAGGATAACAGCCCTGGTAGTCATAGATGTTGAGATTCCAAGGGGGAAATAACAAAGAGAGAATAATTGTGGCGAGAAAGAACATAGAATTAGATTCAAACCTCCTTTTATAAAAAAGAAAAGAAGTAAGAGGGTTAGGAAAGAAAGAAAAGAGAGTGGGAAAGAAGTAACTAAATCACGGAATACATGGCGGCGTTACTTTTTTTTAAAAAGTGTGGTTTATATTTCTTTCTCGAGTTACACTCTTCTGGAAGCCCTGCGTGATAGTTTAATGGAAGTAAGGATGGGGATGAATCTATTGGGAGAACTTTGGAAGAAATTAAAAAATGGGATGACGGAGCTTAATATTACCTTGACCTATACCCGGCTTCGCCCGGGTGTGATGTGTAAACGGAATATGCAAATACGTCTATCGGGTTGATTTGCATATCCCAAGCTTGAAACTATAACAGAGACCCTTTCTGATATATGTTGTACCCTATTTTGATCGGGATAGGTAAAAATTTGTGTAAATGTATGCGGGTAACAAACAGAATATGCAAATAGGTCTATCGGGTTAATTTGTATATCCCAGACATGAAACTACGGCTAGACTTTCTGATTTATGTTGCATCCAAGTTTCATCGGGATAGGTCAAATTTTGTGGAAACGTATGCGGAACATACAGAATATGCTAATTATCCTTTTATTGAGCTAATTTGCATATCCCGAGCTTGAGAGTACGACAGTGATGCCTTTTAATCTACCTCTTTGTTGAAAATATTGGAAAAACAAAAAATATATTTCTTGATTTTTCAAGTTTCATCGGGATAGGTCAAATTTTGTGGAAACGTTTGCGGGGAAACAAACGAAATATGCAAATTCGCCGGTTATAGAACCCATCAGTGTATGCCACGGTTTCGGGCTTATGGCCTTCATCAATACAGGTGCGGCGACGACTCCGAAATGTCCTACAGTTGAGGAACGAATCTGTCAAAGATTTTGTTTAAACAGTTTGGTTTGCTGGATATTCCAAAACATGTATTGCTGAATATTCTTTCATCCGAATTTGTGCGTTTTTGAGCTAAGATGAGGGGGGGAAATGTAATTTTCATTCATTAAAAAACGGAAGAACGATTATAGTCTAAAACACAATATGCAAATAGAAACACGACATTTGGTCCGTCCGTGTTGTAAAGGTTCTGCGGCGTTTCCCACACACACATACACCTAGAAATGGATTTTTTTTAAACCCCTCCCTTCAACAAAAAGTCCTCGAGTCAATTTCGAGCCATTTCCCCGTCGCTCTCTCACGCAGTTTCCCCGCACGCCATCCTGCGTCAATACTGTTGTTTGCTTTACCGTTAGAGAACAGATTTTTAGAAAACCTTTTGGTTATATATACATACTGTGTGTTGGGAATTATACATATCTATCTATGTAGAGATACACACACAAAAGCCTTTATTAGGGACTTGCCCCATACAGATTCTCCCAATTGGGTAAGGTAATAATCATCTTGTGTTATTTACATAGAAATTGAACTGGCTTTACTCTTCGTCTCAAAGTCATTCACTTGTTAACTGGTCCTTACATAATGATGATCTAAAAAATTTATAGTAAGCTATTGCCTTAGCTTGCTGATATTTTTGAAAGCAATACGTAGGGTGAAGTGTTGGTACATTTAATTTGTTGATATAGGGCCTTCCTCTCTGCATCAAGGGCTATACAATTAATCTATGTAGAGATACACTCATGGACAAAACTTAAGTGGAAAGTCTTTGATATCGCGTTTCAAGACACGTTATAATCGGAGGAGAAAAAAGATCAAATTTCAACTAAATATTATTACACCTATCCCCCGATTTACACGGTAGATACGTTCCTGAGAAAAACGTGTAAATCGGGGGATAGGTGTACACAGAAATAAAAATAAAATGCATTGACAGGTTAAAATATGTAGTCAGCACATAAGCTCGGGATTCCTCGTGAGATGTGTACACAGCGCATGTGTTCAATCACAGTAGCATTTAGTATAGTGCGATAAAAACAAAAAAAGACTTATTTGGAAAACCGTGTAAAAGCGAAAACATGTAAAAAAAAAAGTACCGTGTAAATCGGGGGATAGGTGTATTATTTCCGTTCAATCATATTAAATTTGACAACCATCATGACAGGGAGAAGTCTAATACGTCTGCGTTTGTCATAAAGACTGGGAGCACTATACTCAGTAGCAGGCCACTGACTTAACTCCAATATGTAATAGCCACCTCTGACATTAAGAACAGACGTCATGTGCAGCTGCTCCCATAATGGAGTACAAACACTGTTCAAGCAAATTTAAACCAAAAAACGTTTGACTATTAAAGAGATATTCTTGGTAGAAGAGAAGAAAGGTGAAGGAAAGCTTGTGCTATGTGCTGTATGCCTAAGGAATGGAGGTATATAAGAACGATTTAAAAAACGTCGTATGCAGATCCATCAAAAGAAGAAAAAACTTGGGAAAATATTTCTAAAAGAAACTTAGCATTTTTCCACCACCACATCGTTGAGACACCGTTCAGTTGACATTCAGAGGAAAGAAGAGATGCTGGGAAGAATATTAAAAAGGAACGAAGCTGTGAAATTAATAACGTTTGGGACACAGATGGTCATCGATTTTTGCTCTTCCTCGGACTTCCAATATCGCATTCTGTAGAATGTCGGTCTTCGCTATTCTGTCCAATTATTTGACAACCAGTTTTACCTCAGTTTTTGTAGGAAGAATGTTGTTTATTTTATGATACATTAGTGCGCCATCTGTTATCAAAATTTCGAAACTATTATAGACGCGTATGATTATTTTTAAAAAGAATCATACGCGTCTATAATAGTTTCGAATGTTGTTTATTTGTTAAGTGAACTGATCTCCTATGCCTTCTTTATGGACAAATGTGGCCATGTTTGTATATAAGAGGGGGTTGTAACAGGATGCGAGGACGTTTTGACGGAGATCCTGTCCCTAGCCTCCCCAGCCTGGTATACCCTGGCCCCTCCTGGCCTTACTCAGCTCTCCTTGGTGGTTAGCTAACTCCTGGGGTGTTTGCACCAGTGGTTCTGCATTCGGTTTGCTTGGTTCAGCCATGAGTTAGGTGGATAGAAAACCATATTCTATTGGCCAATTATCCCATAAACAAAACTTCTCCTCAGGATATGAGGAAAGTCGAGGTGTAGTGATTGTGTGGAGACGTTTTAAAACGTTCTCTGTGTGCTTATCTGGTGATCTCCTCGCATACCTGTGTAACCCCGGTCCGCTCCTTATCAACACTGCAATAAAATTATTGGTTTTGTTAAAAATAATCGAGTGGTTTTATTTACGTCCTCCTTTTTTGTATTTTGATGTATTTCTGAGTGTTTTATCTGTGTTAAAGTTACTTTTAATTTAGGCTCTAGTAAATTGTACTTTGTGTGTTAATCCGTAATAGTAACTTTTATCAATTCTTTTATATAGATCCTCCTTTATGGGGGAGCGGTGTTTAGAGACTTGGAAATATCTTTATTTACGGGGCTGTTAACCAAAATTGATTATTTTTAAGCCCCATTGTTTAGAGACATGCACTGATTAGGATATTTCGATCTTTCAATTCTAATTATTCAGAAGGTATTCTAAAATAATGCACACATAGCATAAAGGCTGGAAACACACACAATCTGTAGGTTTATTCTTTGGGTCCCTGAAAAAAAAAAGAAGAAAAAGGGAAGAATTTTGGAAATCTAGAATGCTTAACCCACTGATCATCTCCAAATAAAGAATTATATTTTGCAAGAAACTACAGTTGAGTCTCCCGTGAGAGACTTTGAGTTGACTCATGATTGCCTGACTTGACAAAGTCTCTGAAAAGAAATCCTTCTTCAGGAGAGACACCGACTTTAGCCTTTTTTATTTACCAGTATCTCATTGAAGACTCTGGATTTATATATTTGTTCTCATAACTAACTGCAATATTTATATCATTTCCTCAAAAACAAAAGAAAAGATTCCAAAAGTAAGAAAGGAAAAAGGGAGAAGAGTTTGAAAACTCCAAAAACTTTGCCATTTCTATTCTAAATAAAGGAAAATCGCCTTTGAGGAAACTATTTGCAATTTTTTTCTTTTTCTCAATAATGATTTCATTGTTGGGTAGCTGTAATTATACAGATTTGGTTACCAGTTGTTTTTTTAAGGTATTCAATCGCTTCTAATTCGTTTCGTTGGACTTTGCTAAGATGAAGACCAAACCATGGATCACCTCCTCTTCTGCTGCCCAACCTTCCAATACCAAAGATTCCTGACTGTCGGTCTCTTAGGTAACACCAACCTAAGTACAGTGTCAAATTATATTTACAAACATTTTCAGTTTTTTTCTGATCAGTTTTTAACGGGCAGAATGTTGTCTTTGTTTGTTAGTGAACCAATCTCTCACACCTTCTCATTGGACGAATGTGGCCATGTCTGGATATATAAGAGGAGAACTAAGAGAATGCGAAGGGGGCCCAGAGCGTGGAGAATTGGTGTAGAGACGCTTAAAGTGTTTTTCTACTTGATTTGTCCGTGTCTGTGGATCTCTTCGCATCCCGGTGTGACCCGAGTCCGATCCCTACCAACGCTACAATAAAGATGAGTTTTGTTTTATTTTACCAATCGCGAGTTTCATTTACCTCCTTCTTGTTGTTGTACTCTTGAGTGTACGCTGTGTATTAAGTTACATTTACTTTAGGCCCTAGTATATTCCATTTTTGTGTGATAACCCGTAATATGAACTTTTGTCACAGCATCTCTAGAAAATCTCCCAAGAAATAAATCATCCTGGCGCCATCTCGTGAATTGGACTTATACTGACATTGTAAATAAGACTAAGGAGCTTTAAGTGTGTCAGAAGGTGACAGTCTGGGTAGTTGGTGACTTCTGTACGTGGCTTCAGTAACCTACTGGGTTAAATAAATAAATAATATTCGTTGATATTTTTTATCGTCTTAACATGAATATCTATATCCTAGGTATCATATATAGACAAAACTTAAGGAAGTTGTACCTTTTAGCATGTATATCGGGATTCAGACAATAACTCTGAAAGATACACTCATGGACAAAACTTAAGGAAGTTGTACCTTTTAGCATGTATATCGGGATTCAGACAATAACTCTGAAAGATAATTACAGTGACCTTTATTGAAGATTAGCCGAATGAACGTGTATAGCCCACCGTCATTAGAGGAAGGCAGGGAAGGAGGGAGATATGGAGAGACCGTTTGGCCCATCAGTAGAGGAAGGTACTGAAGGAAGAAATGGAGAGACCATGTGGCCAGCCACCCTCAGTAGAGGAAACCACTGAAGCAAGAAATGGAGAGACCATGTGGCCAGCCACCCTCAGTAGAGGAAGGCACTGAAGAAAGGATATATGAGAAACCATGTGGTCCACCCTCAGTAGAAGAAAGCACAGAAGGAGGGAGATACAGAGAGACCATTTGGTCCATCAGAAGAGGAAGGCATTGAAGGAAGAAATGGAGAGACCATGTGGCCAGCCACCCTCAGTAGAGGAAAGCATTGAAGAAAGGAGATATGGAGAACCATGTGGCCAGCCACCCTCAGTAAAGGAAGGCATTGAAGAAAGGAGATATGGAGAAACCATTTGGCCCATCAGTAGAGGAAGGTACTGAAGGAGGGAGATATGGAAAGACCATTTGGTCCATCAGAAGAGGAAGGCACTGAAGAAGAAGGAGGAAAAATACAGTTGAAGGTAGGTCTTGATGGAAGAAAATAAACACTACAAAAAGAGAAAAAACACATTAAAAATTCCTGTACCATACATCAACCACCTTGAATTCCGTTAAGACAGTAGCTAAGGAATAGTGCCTAGCAGGAGAGGCCAACCTTTCCAATAGACATCATGCCACCACCGCTGCAGCGCCAATTGAAATTCAGAGTCGGCGTTAGGTCATTGTTTATGCAGCCAGCTCTCTTCCATGAAATTTGATTTGCACCGCTGTCCAATACCACCTCGAGCCGTTCGCCATTTTTCACCTTGCTGTTTTGTCCAGCGTTATCTTACTGGTTGGCTATATTCAATTCGTGGATGACTCGGCCTTTTTTTTTAGTTTTTCCATTTTTTATTTTTTATTCTTTGTCGGAATTGCAATATTTTATATATTTTTGATATACAGGCTAACTTATCTTTAACACACTGAGGGAAAAGAATTTTCGATTGAATTAAAAGCTGATGGTTGAATTATTGTCGGTTAAAGTCAAGTAAATAGGTTGGTTGGTAAGTGAAAAAATTTGGTTGAATTTAAGTAAGTGTTGAATTATTGTTGGAATTTCAGTATCTTACATTCTTTGAAACAAGTCTAAACTTCTTCAACACAATAAGGGAACTATAAATTTGGGTTAAATTAAAGAGCTGGTATTGAATTAAGAGTTAGTTAAAGTAAATTTAAAAGCCTGATTGTGGTAAGTGAACAAACATTAGTTGAAGTAAGTTTTGAATTACAGTTTTTACATTCTTTGATAAACTTCTTCAACACTCCAAGAGAACAGAGTTTTCTGTTTAACTAAAGCCGGTGGTTGAATTATAGTCGGTTAAAGTCTTTTTCTTTCTTATCTCTATAAGTATACTAGCCGAATGACCTGGGCAACGCCCGTGTTTTAATTTAGACACGTGGACCTGTTGGATCATTAACGCCCGTGTTTTACCCGATTGAATGTTTTGATTCAAATACTATTTGTTACAATTATAAATTGGCGCCTTAAATAAATGCATATATTAGTTAATAACTATAGCCTATGTGCTTTATCTGTCTATGTACTGTTGGCTTCCGTAGGCGTCTCTTACTGGGAAAAAGTAAGAGAGGATTCCATTTAGTTATTAACTAATATATGCATTTATTTAAGGAGCGACCCGCTCCAACACAATAGTTACAAAAACCAAAAAGCAAGTGGGGGGCAAAGTGTCTTGCGCAGTGGCGGCGCCATCATAGCGAACCAATAGGAGAGCGCCATTCCAAAAAAAAAGCAAATGGCGACAGAGATGAAGAACGCATGACGCTCATAACTGTATATAGAATAGGGTGATTGGTAAGTGAAATAAGTGGTTGAATTTAAGTAAGTGTTGAATTATAGTTTGAATTTCAGTATCTTTACACACACACACACATTTTTTAATATAAATCTAACTTCTTCAACACAACAAGGGAACCAGGATTTTCTTTTGAATTGAGAAGCTGGTATTGGATTATGAGAGTTGGTTAAAGTAAATTTAAAAGTCTGATTGTGGTAAGTGAACAAACATTGGTTGAAGTAAGTGTTGAATTCTAGTTGGAATTTCTGTATCTTACATTTTTTTATACTAGTCTAACTTCTTCAATACAAGGGAACCAAGATTTTCTTTTGAATTGAGAAGCCAGTATTGAATTATGAGAGTTGGTTAAAGTAAATTTAAAAGGTTGATTGTGTTAAGTGAGAAAAAAAATTGGTTGAATTGAAGTAAGTGTTGAATTTTAGTTGGAGAATTTCAGTATCTTACATTTTTTGATACAAGTCTAACTTCTTCATCACTTCAAGGGTAGTAGAAATTTTGGTTGAATTAAAGCTGGTGGTTGAATTATAGTAGATTAAAGTAAAGAGGCTGATTGGGGTAAGTGAAAAAACAAACTGGTTGAAATAAAGTAATTGTTGTGAATTATAGTAGGTTGAATTAACGAGTTTATACTCTAAGTTTATACATGGTGAGGAGGAAGATATATATTTTTATAATATTTTTTTATTATATTTGGATTTCTTTCTTTGATATATAGGTCACTGGACAATTTTCCAAGTCACCTCAACGAACCAACCCATAGTGGGAGTATCATGAAGTGGCATAGAGGCTCTATAGTTAATTCAACTTCACCTTTGCCGGTCCCAAGCCCGGATGAAAAAGGAGGAGGGGGAGCAGTAACAAGCTCACTAAAAAACCTGGGTTCAGCTGGCCCGGCTGATAGTACCCTGTAAGGGCTCCTAATCCAGGAATACAGGATGAGCAGCATTTGCATTCCATGTTAGGAGCGACTGCACATGGCGTCTGTTCCTCATGTCAGAGGTGGCCCTTTCTTTTGGAGCTAAGTCAGTGGCCTGCCACTGAGTAGTGCTCCCAGTCTTAATGACAAAGGCATATGCATTCTACTTCACCCAGTCATGATGGTCAAATCTCCCCACCATGCTGCATCGGCCGTCACGCAGAGCTTTACAAGCATGACACCCTAATATGATTGAGTGGAGATAAGAAAGAAGAAGAAGAGAAGATAGATAATTCGTATAGTTTTAAATTTTTTTAACATAGTGAAGTTTTGAAAATAAATGATCTTAGCAAAAAAATTGATGATGATGCTGTATATTCAATAGTATGTTTATCAATGTAATGATCAATGTAAATAAAATGTCTGTTCAATGAAAAAGGAACCAGTCTTGAGCCTTATCCAAGTTTTAATCATGGCAATAAAGGGCTTTATTATCATTATATTAATTGCATTAGCTTCATTATCACCTTATTAGCTATAAGTTTCTCAAGCATTAGCTTTAGATTCTCTTCTTCTTCTTCTTTCTATCTCCACTCAATCATATTAGGGTATCAAGCTTGTAGAGCTTGAGACTTGACAACCATATTGACTGGGTGAAGTAGAATGTGTCTCCCTTTGTCATTAAGACTGGGAGTACTACTCAGTGGCAGGCCAACTTAGCTCCAAAAGAAATGGCCGCCTCTGACATGAGGAACAGACACCATGTGCAACCGCTCCTAACATGGAGTACAAACGCTGCTCATCCTGTAAACCAGTTAAACTGTCCTAGAAATGCTGGCAATGTTATATTCAAATTTGCATATGAAAAATAGGTTAAAGTAAATACATCTTATATGGCTTATCATTATAATCAATCATTATCATCCATGCTGGAGAGGTCTTTATCACGCATACACAAACAGAATTTGACATTTATCCATATACTACATATATATATATATATATGGCCAATACTTGAATAGTTATTAATCAACAATTTATCGATTTTTATTCAGTCAGATGGCTGGCACAAGCCATCAGCAATATTTAGTTGCACAATCAGGAAATGCCATTTTCTTAATATTTACATATAAACCTCTGATCCCAGTACAATTTCACTTTTGTATTATTTTTCCTATATGTAAATAGGTATGTATGTTATATTAAAATATTATTTTATTTAAAATTATATTTCACAGATTCAAATACTCAGTTAAATCGACCGCCAGAGGTCACGCTTCCCCTATAAAAACTCATTGTTGTTGTTTCCCGATGGCTGGCTCAAACCTTTTGTACATTATGTAAATAAGCTTTTCATTTTTTATTCTTACGCCTTAAGCCAGGCAGTACTTTTATCAAATTATGTTTTTCTATATTCCATAAGCTCAATTAAAGCTATATTTTTTATCTTTACTATTTTTATTATACTTTCAATATTTTAACCACGACTGCATTACCATAGCATAATCCTCAAGATAATTGATATCAACAGAAATCTCTTTTTTATTTATAATAATAGCCGACAGGATATTTACCTGTTTGTTTCAAAATGGCAAAAGCAAAACAATATTGTAAAATACTCATGTATACAAAAATCAAGCAACAGATAATAATAATTCAATGTATCAATCTAATTCCAAAATACAACAGAAATCTCTTTTTTTTTTATTTATTATGTAAATATTGTGCTCGTGGTCAGGAGATGCCTTCTTTATTTTTAATATCAACACCTGACCCACTTATCTTTTATTTTTTTCTATTGCTTTTTCATGTGTTAAGCATCGTTACGCAAATTTGGCCTTAAATACCCATTTCTTGATTTCTCAAAAAGCCATTGGGACCAAAAAATCTTTTTGGTCGCAGTGGTTACAGCCTACTCCACGCTGACAAGCGCCAACAGTGTGAAACGTGTTCGTGGATGGCTTTTCTTGATTTATCAAGAAATTGGGTTGGCCAAATATCAGGGAACAGGTTAAATCAATGTTTAGTTGATTTCTGTTCCACCAGATGGCGCTCTGCCTTCTGTAAAGCACATGTGCTCCTGGTCAGGATATGCCTTTTTTATTTTTGATATGTATATATGATTATAAATCAACACTTAAAGTTTCACCGCATAAGTTTCTTTTCTGTGAAAAATCAATATTTATTTCAAAGAAAAATATTTGCTATTTCTAACTTTTTTTTGGATGAAGTATGAAAGGGTGAAAATATGAAGAGTAATGGCGAAGTATGAAGTATGAAAGGGTGAAAATATGAAGAGTAATGGCGAACGGAAAAATAAAAGTGTCCAGGGGCGGGAATCGAACCCACAACCTTCCGCTTACCGGGCAGATGCCATGTCCACTAGGCTACCCTGGACGTATTTTTCCGTTCGTAAATAATACTTAAAGTAACTTATAATACATTATAAAGGACTGCGGCGTATGATTATAGTCAATTATCATTATAGTCAATCATTATCATCTAAAGAGATGCTGAGAAAACAAACAGAATTTGACTTTTTTTAATCCATATATAGGGTTATGTTCTCATCTCTTTTGCCAAATGTATTTTACAGCGAGAGATGTGGTAAAAAAAAAATTTATAATAATTGAGAAAACAAGTCTAAATTCAAATAAATAAATGATATGTGAATGCTTCTGTGTGTAACAGCATTGTTACTATCTTCGGACTAAGGAATTGAAAGCTTGGTAACAACGGCTGTTATCAAAACTTTGCACATAAAAAACTGTATTTGGATTTAGTATCTTGTGGCTCTTACACCTATAATCCAATATAATCCTAATCCAATTTAATCAGATATAATCCAATTAGGATAAACTTGACAATAGACCTTAATGAAGTTATTTGCGTGAAGTTATTGAAGTAAAGCCATCGCTTTGAAAGAATATTATTTTAAAAGAGAATCCAGGATCTGAGGCTTATATTATTATTCTGTACTTTTGTCTGAAGACAATAACATACACACACAAAAGCCTTTATTAGGGACTTTTTCCATACAGATTCTCCCAATTGGGTAAGGTAATAATCATTTTGTGTCATTTACATAGAAATTGAACTGGCTTTACTCTTCGTTTCAAAGTCATTCACTTGTTGACTGGTCCTTACATAATGATGATCTAAAAAATGTATAGTAAGCTATTGCCTTAGATTTGTTTGCTGATATTTTTGAAAGCAATATGTAAGGATGTTGGTACATTTAATTGTGAAGACAATAACAACACTGTTATCAAAACCTCACATATAAATTACTCCTTTTTGGATTTGGTCATTTTACCATGTCAATCTTATCTATAATCAACTTTATATTATTCCTTTATATAAATAATTTAAAAATAATGATTATAAATGATTTTTTTGTTCACTATGTGTGTGAGTATTCATTTTATTTATTTAAATTGGCCTTCATGTGAGAATTCAGTCCACCATTACTTTCTTTAATGAATTCTTACTTGGAATCTTATATTTTGAATTTTTTAAAAAGATGCTAATAGTGGAAAAATTTGTAATAATTTGAAAATACCTTTCAAATACCCGTATATCAAAAAAATAATAATACAGTAAACACTAGGTAATAAGACCAAATCCAAAAAAATAAATAAATTATTCGTATATCTTATTACCTTGTGTTTATAATCTATAATCCAAATAATACAGTATAATCTCTTTAATTCAACACCGAATATAATTCAAAACTTACTTAAATTCAACCAATTTTTCTAAATCCCAATCCGTTTGCTTTATTCAGCCGACTTTAATTTAACACTTGCAGACTTTAATTCAACAAGAAAAATTCTGATTCTCCTTGGGGTGTTGAATTAAAAGAAGTTTTACTGTAATTTACTTATTTGTATCTTGTTAACTTTATGATTATTATCTAGAATTTTTAAAACAAAGTAATATGACCAAATCCAAATAAATAAATAGTGTGTGACGTTTCTGTAACAGTGTTGTTATCATCTTCAGACAAAAGTACTGAATGGTATATATATATATATAAGTAATAATACTACTAATACTAGTTTCAGTACTTTTGTCTGAAGATGGTAACAACGCTGTTACAGAAACGTCACACACTATTTATTTATTTGGATTTGGTCTTATTAACTTGTTTTATAATCTATAATCCAAATTGTGCCTTATCTATATAGAATTTTTTTTTAAATTGTACCCCATACAAGAAAATAAGACCTAATCCAAATGAATTAATAAGATGTTTCGGTAACAGCGTTGTTACCATCATCAGACAAAAGAATCCTGCCCAGAAGTCTTCCTCTACGTGGCAGGTCAGGAGAAGCAGCACAAGTAAGGGACTGCCCTGTAGTACGGTGTCGTGAGCCCCGAGCCGCTGTGGTAACCGTGAACAGGGAACTCTGAAATGAGGCTGACAATGTTTTTTGAAATTAAATAAACATTTTAATAGAATGGCTATACCTGGGCTGTTATGCCCAAAAGCTTGTATAACAGCAGTGATATAAAAGAAACTCTTCTCCCAGCAAATTTTCTTCTATTTATAATTTTGCTGAAGGGATTCCTCCCCAGAGGTCCTCCTCTATGTGTCGGGCGGGAGAAACAGCACAAGTAAAGGACTGTCCTGTAGTACGGTGTTGTGAGCCCCGAGCCGCTACAGTAACCATGAACAGGTATCTCTGAAATGTGGCTGACTAATGGGGCACCTCCTTTTCCATGGTGGACAAGACACCACCACTAGACAAAAGAATAGATTTATTCTTTTGTCTAATAATGGTAATAACACTGTTACTGAAACATCCTATTAATTTATTTGGATTAGGTCTTATTTTCTTGTAGCTATAATCTATAATCCAAATTGTGCTTTATCAACCTCTTATATCATTCTTCAAAAATATATATAAACAAAGGGGGCTGTCTATAAACGTTCCAATAAAGAAGTGGATGAATAGACCTGAAAGGTGTATATGAATTACAATGATAAAACACAATTTCCCATCAATAATTGACAATATGACCCAGAATAAGTATATTGCTACGGCATTTTATGGTTTCCACAAGTCCATATCTCAGAAGAAGGCCAAGTGACACTCACTCCTCACATTCTTACTGCTACTCTTTTTGTGTTGTTTTTCTTGCTTCCCTCTTTCTCTTTCTTATTATTTTTTTTTTGTCTATATCGTTCTTATGCATACCTCTGGTAAATCCTGTATAGGGTCAGTGACCCTAAATAAAGGCTTTTGTTGTTGTTGTTGTTGATAAAACACAATTTGGATTATAGATTATAATAAAAGAAAATAAGACCTAATCTAAATAATAACATAATAAATAATAAACACACTAATAATTATTTGGATTAGGTCTTATTTTCTTGTAGTTATAATCTATAATCCAAATTGTGCTTTATCATACCTCTTATATCATTCATTACAAAAGATATTAGTTTTCCCACTATGTACTAAGTGCAATTCTCAGCCTCCAACCCCAAAACATATTATAATATGTATTGTTCCTCATCCATTGATGAGCTCTACTCTTCCCCGGCAGACACCATCAAATACTCAAGCTTTACAGGCTTGATACCTTAGTGTGATTGAGTGGAGATAAGAAAGAAGAAGAATTAAAAAATATATATATAAACAAAGAGGCTGGCTATAAACTCGCCAATAAAGAAGTGGGTGAATAGATATGAAAACAAAAGGTGTATATTGATAAGGCACAATTTGGATTATAGATTATAAACACAAGGTAATAAAGACCAAATCCAAATAAATAAATAGTTACACTGTTACCGAAACATCACACACTATTTATTTATTTATTTGTATTTGGTCTTATTACCTTGTGGGTGTATATGAATACATTTTACAGAAAAAGAAGATGGTATGGAGAGAAGAAAATTGATGTTAAATAAAAAGGGGAAGCGGAATGTCGAAAGGAGTAGGTTAGGAAGTCAATATGGCAGGAAGCCAGAATCCACAACATATTGGTTTGGAGGAAAACACAGAAAAATGAAGAATATATTCTATCTAGTAGGAGTTTGGAGAGAAAAAAACTGCTTTGATAGAGAACATACACACAAAAATATAAACATCTGAATCAGAGAAACTTTTTTTTATTATTATTATATTTTTATGAAGCCCAACAAAAAATATTAACAACTTTTTTTTATATATATAGAGGGAGAAGGAGAAAAAAAATATAAAAAGAATAAATTTTATATATCTTCTTCTTTCTTATCTCCACTCAATCACACTAAGGTATCAAGCTTGTAAAGCTTATTGATGGTGTCTCTTCTTCTTTCTTATCTCCACTCAATCACACTAAGGTATCAAGCTTGTAAAGCTTGAGATTTTTGATGGTTTTTGCCGGGGAAGAGTAGAGCTCATCAATGGATGAGTCAATACAGTCAATAATATGTCTTGAGGTTGCAGGCTGAGAATTGCACTTAGTACATAGTGGGAAAACCTTGCAACCATTCTGGAAAGTCATTGTCCGTAGATGACCAGACTGTTGTTCTCTTGGGAGGACAGAACCGGTGCTTATCCCTCCTGCTCTGTACCAGTCATGTACAGCATCAGATTGTTCTTAAGTAATTTGTCACTGTTCTCAATGGGATGTTGACGTTCAGTTTCACGGCTTTGACTAGAGAGTCATAAATATTTAGAGGCAGGTTTAACTATGTATAAGTTAGGATCTAAGCTTGGGCACTTCATCTGTTTTTCTTGATGCTTTTCAAAAATTATCCCTGAAGTACACATGATACAGGCCATGATAATCATGATAAAGCACAATTTGGATTATAGATTATAGTAAAAGAAAATAAGACCTAATCCAAATAATTTATTAGTGTGTGACGTTTCGGCAACAACATTGTCACCATCATCAGACAAAAGAATAATAAATAATAAACATTTATTCTTTTGTCTGATGATGGTGACTTTGTTGTTGCCGAAACGTCACAACACTAATACATTATTTGGATTAGGTCTTATTTTCTTTTATTTTGGCATGATAATTATGATGGGTAGTAGTTAGTGACAAGCGACAAGCTCCCCAACATCATGTGAAATTTGTTGCAATTTAAAAAAAAACTGAAGATAGGCAAATTGCATCTGACAAACAATATATTGGGAAAATATACAAGATATAACACTTCATTTTAAAAATTACAGTCCTCTGACTTCTTTGATTCAAGAGATCTGAATTTTTGGTTGAATTAAAGTGTTGTGTTGAAATGATAAGGTACAATTTGGATTATAGATTATAAACACAAGGTAATAAGACCAAATCCAATGATAAGGTATAATTTGGATTATAGATTATAAACACAAGGTAATAAGACATAATCCAATGATAAGACACAATTTGGATTGTAGATTTGGATTTAGTCTTATTACCTTGTGTCTTGTGTTGAATTATATAAGAAATTAAAGCACGAATGTTTATTTTAAAACTAAAACAAATTTGTCCTTACTACGGTGGGAAATTATTGGGAGGGCTTGGTTCATCACCAGTTTCACCATTTAATCTACCAGACCACTTCTTAAGAGATCTAATACTGTATAGGATCATTCTGTTTATATATGTTACAATGAAGGGTCAGTGGAAGGATGGTCTAAACCGTTGGTTTTCGACCTTATTTTATGACCCGGGTTCGATTCCCGCATTGGACACTTTTTTTTCTGATTTAAAAAAAAATGCTCCAATGGTCCCTGATTCTTGCAAAAGTCCAACCCCACCAGCGAGTGCAAGTAACCAAATGGGGCTCTGGCACATTTGGAAGTGAAAAGTCGAACTGCTTTTCACATGTGTAGACATGTGGTGCACATACAGTAAAAGCAGTCGCCTTCTTCTTACCCACCATGATTATCATGGCCTGTACCACGTGTACTAGGGATAAGCAAAAAAACCTGTCTATAGCGCCCCTTCTTGGGACTCACCAAAATAGGGTGCTATAGATTTAATGTAAAATTTTTACATTTTAATGTTTAAAATCGGGCGCTATAGAGAGGAAGACACTATTTAAGAGGGGGCGCTATAGACAGGTTTAACTGTATCTGAATAAATTTGATACACCATCTGTATTAGAAGAAATGATAAGCTATTTACACATACCCACACAGGTTTCTTTTACAATGAAGGGTGGGATATCAGAAATGGTATTTAAACTAACTTATGTACATAAAAGCTTTTAGGACAGTAGAATTACATATTTGCATCGAACAATGCTCTTCCGCACACAATAAGTCCAGATAGCCATAAATTAATATTGTCGCGGAGATAAATAAAGCAAGGGCAAATTTGGGAATAAATAATTTATTATAAGGGGTATTTATAGGGAGAGAGAGAGTGTACAACTTACCCCCAGTTAAAAGATAATCCTAATGTCAGCCACCGTCCTGTTTTCCTTATTTACAGATCAGCTTCCCAGAACCCCTCACACCTGTGGTCCCCCCCCGGGGTCCAGGGATGATTGACAGGTGTCCCATCTGGATGGAGCTTCTTGACAATTAAATGCAATAACGTGCCATCTAATTACAGAAAATGAAAACAATAAGATGTGAATGTTTCTTTCTACACATTAATTAATCATTATTGATTTATATTAAGTTACTAAATAGTTTGTTTTTTTTCTTATCCCTAGTACACGTGGTACAGACCATGATAATCATGGTAGGTAGAAGTAGGCAACTGCTTTTACTGTATGTACACCGTATGTCTACACATGTGAAAAGCAGTTCGATTTTGCACTTACAAATATGCCAGAGCCCCGTTTGGTTACTTGCACTCGATAATGGGGTTGGACTTTTACAAGAATCGGGGGCCATTGGTGCAATTACTTTTTTTAAATCAGAAAAAAAGTGCCCAATGCGGGATACAAACCTGGGTCGTAGTGGTTAAAACCAACAGGTTAGACCATCCTTCTACCAACCCCTACTAAATAGTAAAAATGGGGAGTAATTTAGGTGATGAAAAAATTGTCCTTTGTAGAGAGGTGTTCTTTCATGGAGGTTGTTCTACTGTATATATGGATATCAATTTGTAATTAGAAACTATAAACTCTCTACCCAACTTGAACCTCTGTAAACTGTAAACTCTGAATGACCATTCAGTACTTTTGTCTGAAGATGGTAACAACGCTGTTACCGAAACGTCACACACTATTTATTTATTTGGTCTTATTACCTTATGTTTATAATCAATCTACTAGCCGAATGACCCAGGCAACGCCTGTGTTTTACCCGATTGAATGTTTTGATTCAAATACTATTTGTTACAATTATAAATTGGCGCCTTAAATAAATGCATATATTAGTTAATAACTATAGCCTATGTGCTTTACCTGTCTATGTACTGTTGGCTTCCGTAGGCGTCTCTTACTGGGAAAAAGAAAGAGAGGATTCCATTTGGTTATTAACTAATATATGCATTTATTTAAGGAGCGACCCGCTCCAACACAATAGTTACAAAAACCAAAAAGCGAGTGGGGGGGCAAAGTCAAAAACAAAGTGTCTCGCGTAGTGGTGGCGCCATCGTAGCCACGTGATCGTAGCCAACCAATAGGAGAGCGCCATTCCAAAAAAAAAGCAAACGGTGACAGAGATGACGCATGACGCTCGTAACTGTATATAGAATAATCCAAATTGTGCCTTATCTATTTTGTCATTCAGTACTTTTGTCTGAAGATGGTAACAACGCTGTTACCGAAACGTCACACACTATTTATTTATTTGGATTTGGTCTTATTACCTTGTTTTAGCACCAACAAAATAAACAGCCATCAAAATAATACTGACAATGTGTGGTGGCAGCTGAAGATTAAAAAAAAGAAGAAGCTGGCCTTATATCAACACATTTCCCAAGTTTTCTAGATGGGATGACACTTTATTGACTGTATTGACTCATCCATTGATGTGCTCCCCTCATCCCTAACAGTCACCATCAAAAGTCTCAAACTCTACAAGCTTGACACCCTAATATGTGAAGTGGAGATTAGAAAGAAGAAGAAGAATAAGGGATGAAAATATCTTGCAAGAGATCAATAAACATTTAAATGTGTTTGGGGCCATTACAAACAAAAAAAGATTTTTAGAGAAAATGGCCTCCTTAGAGAAAAAAAAACAAAGTGTGAGACTTTTTACACATGGGGGGATGTGTGTGTGGAATTGTTGGTTTTACAATGAGTTCTATGAAATATATTTGTTAACTCTTCTCAAATTCTTTTTACTTTATTCATTTTTATACAATCTTTAAGTTTTTTTTTTTTTATATAGTTTTATATAAACACAAGGTAATAAGACCAAATCCAAATAAATAAATAGTGTGTGACATTTTCGTAGCAGCGTTGTTACCATCTTCAGACAAAAGTACCGAATGTTATACTAAATATATGTATATTGAATGCATTCAGTACTTTTATCTGAAGATGGTAACAACGGTTAAATACAAAAGGTTAAATACAGTATAAATATGAATAAATATGAATAAATAATGATAGATATATGAATAAATAGATAAAATAATTGATAAATATACTGTGCAGAGAGGGAGAGAATCGACTCTCTCGGCGAAAATAAATTGTAAAAAAAAAAAAAAGTGAACATCTTGTATGTCAATCCCACCTGGATTCTATAGAGAATAATCACAAATTGAAATACACAAGGTATAATAAGACCAAATCCAAAAAAATAAATAGTGTGCGACGTTTCGGTAACAGCGTAGTTACCATCTTCAGACAAAAGTACTAAAAGTACAAAAGTGTTCTTTTGTCTGAAGATGGTAACAACGCTGTTACTGGAACATCACACACTATTTATTTATTTGGATTTGGTCTTATTACCTTGTGTTTATAATCTATAATCCAAATTATGCCTTATCTACTTCTCTGTAAAGGACAACACCAAGTTGCACAATTGTTCTTTAGAGAGAATTGTCCTCTTACCAGAGAATTGCTAATTGGTAAAAAATGGTTCATTTTGGCAATTAAAACTGACCTTTGTAGAGAGGTATCCTCTAACGCGAGTGTTTCATCATGGAGGTTGTTCTACTGTATCCTTATAAACAGTAGAACCTCCAAGAAAGGACACTATTGCTAGAGGACACCTCTCTACAAAGGTCAGTTTTCATTGCCAAAATGAACCATTTTTACTGATTAGAAACTCTCTGGTAAAGTGACACCTATCTCTAAAAGAACAATTGTGCAACTAAGTGTTGTCCTTTACAGAGAGGTAGTCTTCTTTCTTATCTCCACTCAATCATATTAGGGTATAAAGTTGTGACGCTTTATGGTGTCTGTTTGACAACAATCATGACTGGGTGAAGTAGAATGCATCTGCCTTTGTCATTAAGACTGGGAGCACTACTCAGTGGCATGCCGACTTAACTCCAAAAGAAATGGCCACCTCTTACATGAGTAGCAGACGCCATGTGCAGCCATTCCTAACATGGAGTACAAACTCATCCTGTATCCCTGGATCAGGAGCTCTTACAGGGTACTATCAGCCGGGCCAGCTGAACCCAGGTTTTTTAGCGAGCTTGTTATTGCTCCCCCTTCTCCTTTTTCATCCGGGCTTGGGACTGGCAAAGGCAGAGTTGGGAAGGTTGTTACCTGAAGGTTGTTATCAGAGAATGTATAAAATGTTGTTAAACACACCATATATAATCTGCTATCATATCTAGTGGTTTTAATGTCTCTCTCAGGATTTTGGGTGAAATCTAAGATAAAAAGACCAAATCCAAATATATAAATAGTATGTGATGTTTCAGTAACACCGTTGTTACCATCTTCAGACAAAAGTACTGTCTCTTCTCACTCTTTTTTTTTTTAGGAAGAATAACTTCTTAGGTCCATTGAAGTCTATAAAAATTATAAGGTACAATTTGGATTATAGATTATAAACTGAAGGTAATAAGACCAAATCCAAATGAATAAATAGTGTGTGACGTTTCAGTAACTGCGTTGTTACCATCATCAGACAAAAGTACTGAATCTAAACTCCAAATAAATAATCCATTCTAATATATAATCCAAATTTTACCTCTTATCATTGGGTGAAATCAGTTTGTTCATAACCATCGCCATAGCTCTCGCACCATTCTCACTTGGGAACTAATTTATCATGTCTTGTCTTCCACCAATCAAAAAGGAAGTGTTCAGTTTGTCAATCTTCCTTAATTCTCTCCCTTAATTATCTTCTTCTTTCTTATCTCCACTCAATCACACTAAGGTATCAAGCTTGTAAAGCTTGTTGATGGTGTCTGCCGGGGAAGAGTAGAGCTCATCAATGGATGAGTCAATACAGAAATAAACATGTTCTATAGAAGAAGTTCCTTTTGACTTTATAATCTTACAACATAGTTATGGTAATGTTGATGTCTACATCCTAACCAAAGTTTTTTTTGCAAAACGACATTCTAAAACCATCCCGCATGCGTTTCCTTTCAACGAAAAACCAAAATTCATTTCAAGGAGAAATAACGATCATTTCCAACCTTTAAGATGAAGTATGAAAGAGTCTTCTTCTTCTTCTTTCTTATCTCCACTCAATCACACTAAGGTATCAAGCTTGTAAAGCTTGAGATTTTTGATGGTGTCTGCCGGGGAAGAGTAGAGCTCATCAATGGATGAGTCAATACAGTCAATGTATGAAAGAGTGAATTGTGAAGGGTAATGATAAACGGAAAAATAAAAGTGTCCTGGGATGGGAAACGAACCCAACAGTGTTCCGCTTACCGGGCAGATGCCATGTCCACTAGGCTACCCTAGACATATTTTTCCGTTCGTAAATAATACATAAAGTAATTTATAATACGGGTCAATGACCCGTATACCATAGTTTTAACTCTTCATTTGTACTGTGCTTCAATATCACAATATGGGAGGAATTATGAAAATGGTCAAATCTGACAAAAGAGGTATGGTAAATAGATGCGATATTTTAGTTTTTTTTAAGGGAGAGGTGCTCCTTTTGGTAAATGTGTGTTTTGCATAATCTATATGATATTCTTATTTGGTTTGTAGGCATATCTGGTATTTTGTTTTAATGTACCTGTGTGTTTATGCATTTGTTTATGTGTGTATTTATGTATACATTTGTGTCTTTCACTGAAACAGAATATCTATAAAGAATTATTTTTATGTCACCAAATTACCAAAACGTGTGTAAAATAGAAGTAATTTGGTATATAAACATTTTATTTATTTGAAAGAAAATTATATAGAAATTATGTGTTGTGGAAAAATGTTTACAACTTTCATAAAATACTTTATTTTATAAAAGTTGTCAAAAACATTTAAATTCGGAATAAATGTTTAAATAATTTTTTGCGCACTCAACATATTTCAAAACTAAAACATTACGTTTGTATTATTTTTGTTAGACAGATATGAAAGTATAATACGCCGAGTTGAAAACAATATAATATATTCACAAACACTTTAAAATTTGGTGAATTAACTTTAACAGCAAATTATATTTCTGTATTTTATATCAGAAGATAGAGTTTGCATATATAAATTATTAATGTCGCTTTATATATTAATACATGCCGTCATGTTTTGATCAATGAAATGTTAAGCAACCTGTTGAAAAGAATGTGTTAGTTCTGTTTAAGTGTACAAATAACTCATGTGCGCCAACCATAAGATAACAACATATAATATTTTGACTTACCTTTTACGTGAAACAATACAGACGTAGAGAAGCAAAACACAGGAATGACGTCACGCAGTGTGACGGTATGCTTCTAAAACAAAACAAAAAAAAAATCGAAATATTTAGCTATATTTATCTATATTGATTTATTGTTATTATTTCTGCATTTAAATTAATAAAATATTAAAGGAAAATATTTTTATCGTGTATTTTTTTAAATTATTAACTAGTTTAAATGTTGTACGAGAAAATATAAATATACACACACTATTTTTCAATTATGAATTTAAAAATTATTGTTTCGATATATATTTTTTAAAAAACAAAAGCATATTTTTTTAATATATGCATGAAATATATTAAATAATCTATATTAAATCTAATAATATTTATTTCAGTCGTTCAAATTGCATTCGTTGTTAAAATTTTGGGAGGTATTTTTAAAAATCATAGACAAAGGAATAAGATTAATTTTGGAACACATGTTGACAATATAATTATGAAAGCTACGAAACTTAAGAATATATTATTCTCATTATGTGCACGTACTTGGGGCATTGATACTAGACGTAGATTGATCTTATATAAAGCTATGATACGCTCTACAATAAGCTATGCATCAAATATTTGGTTTCCTTTTATCACTGCAGCAAAAAGATCCAAGTTGAATTCTATACAATATCAAATTCTTATTAGATGCATTCATGCTTATAGGACTTCATCTTCTTACATCACACATATACTAGCGAAAACCCCTTTACTGTCCGATTATCTCGAATTATTACAAACAAAGTATAATATGACAAATTCTCTCACAGATCGAACACTCAAAAAACCCCTTCAAAAAGAATTAAACAAACTATATCTGGATCTAAAATTTAAGTTTTATCTTTCTCAATCTAATGAACTGTTCAAGAAATTCTTTCCAATTGCTGTCCCAAATTTCATTTCCTCTGATAAATTCACTACATTATTCTTAACTGGCAAAGGACCCTTCTTAAGTTTCCTATTCAAACTGAATGCTATCAATGATCCAACATGTGAATGCCGCTTAGATGTTGAATCACCAGAGCATCTTCTTTTATCTTGCCCTCTGACTAATCAAATTGTATGTAGATACTTTGAAACATTACCAAATTCTCTTTGTGTATATACTCTATCTTATGAGAACTTTGTTAAGTTTAGAACTATTTGTACAATAATTTACAAAACAATACTAATCCATCGTGTAAATAATTAATCATATATATATAAATAATACTAGCACAGCACAATAGTCCTTTGGACTTCGTGCTTTTGTAACAATAAATAAATAAATAAATAAATAAAAAAATTCGTGTATTATTTACCTAAATGCCTCTTATATCTATGAAAGTAATTTCACACACACACATATATATTAATTAGATAAATTTATAAACATACATTTTATACTTTATATATATATATATATATATATATATATATATATTAAATTTTATATATTTACAGTGAATTTTTATACGGTCATAATAATATTAAATTTTAATTTTATAAAACAAATCCCCCTTTTATATTAATTGCTTTTTATTAATTGATATCTATATATTTATTTACTTATTTATTTAGTTAACCCAGGTTTCTGGAGCGTAAAACAATCGTCAACTATTTGATATCTGTCTATATATAAAAAAATACGACGATAATAAAAAGAAAGAGAGTGAGCCGCGCGCAGTGATTAACTTAGTGTAACTAAATTTTATTTCAAAACTTTAAGCAACAAGAACAAATCCAAATTAATAAAATGTTTGTTACCATATTTTTCTAATCTATAATTTAAATTTTGCCTTATCTTCATTTCAAAACTTTAAATGGGA